>SDVV010030449.1:0-11675 GCA_016164225.1 Gammarus roeselii
CAGAGGTGCCGAAAATTGATTGAGCTTTTTAATTATTTTATTAACCTGATCATGCGTACAATTTAAGAAATCTTTGCTAAATGTATTGAAATTTAATGTTAAAGGGTCTTTATTTCAGCAACTGGTTAATGGCATGTTGATAACATGATGCGCTTGAATCAATATGGTTTCAGTGGACTTTACCTCATTTTATACATTATTTATTCCACGCAGAGCGCGGCTTTTATTGTGAATTTAACTATGATTTAAATTATTCGAGGATTGAATACTGAACTTTTCACTACAATTTTTCATGCTTTATTAATGTTAATGTTAATAATGTCTTGATACCTGTGTGATTTCAGCTAACCAGGTTATTTTTTGCAGGTAATGTCAATGCTGACCCCTGGGCGTTCCCAGTCATTCTTCTGGATCAACTGGACATTGAGGTTGTGATTCAAGGGCGACCTCGCAAGCTCACTGCCGCCAACCCTATCCCCATGACAGAATCTCCCTGTCAGAGTACAAACGTGTGTGTCTCATCTTGTGACTCTAGAATTAACGGCATAGCGGACGATGTCTTTTTCAAATCAAACCACACATTTGATGAGGTGAACAGTGTAGTTGATGAAATGTGTATAAAATCGGAAAAATTTGATGTTAACAGGTCGGCAAGTTTTAATCTGTCCAATCCTGAACCATGTTTAATCGGAAATCAATTGGAGCTAGACTCTGAGTCTGCTAGAAAATGCAACCTTGTTGAACCAATGGGTCTTGTAAGTGTTCACTCCTCCAACCCTTCCGTCACAATGGCAGCCCTTTCCTCGCAATCATTATCTTATAGCAATTCCTCCTCTAAGAATCTTGGTTCAGTACGCGTTCCTTTCTGCAAAACTGCATCAAATCTATCAAGTGTCTCCAGCTGTTCTTCCACCGGTGGATCCCATCTATCAGTTCCAAAACCTCTACCATTACGCGTTCCATTGCGGCATGCATCAGCACACCAGCCCGTACTGGCTGTTGCCCCTTTGGACCGCAGTATCGCCATGTCCAACCATGCTTCAGCTTCGCCCGTCTCGGACCCAATTGATGCGGGCGGAAAGTTGTCTAACGGCTTCATTTGTGTGAATAAACAAAATAGTGGTAATGGTAATATGAAACTACATAAAGCTGTTTCTTACGAAGACAATCGGAACTCAAATATACATTTACTTCAGAAGTTTGTTGATCAGACCCAAGATAGTACTGTTCAATCACTGTCGTCACAACAACCTATCAACTGGCATCGTCAAAGCATGGGCATGCATTCATCTAGTAACTTCAGGCCAGTTACCTCAAATGTCGGCGAAATTGCAGAATCGCCAGTCAACTTGGCAATGGTTAAGCAAGAACCTGAATTGTCCCAGTTACATCCTCAGGTTGTTCATACATTTCCTAGTGTTCAAAGCTTCCCTGCAGTGTCTAGCGTTCCTCGAGGACAACCTGTAGTCAATAGCTGTCACGAACCTCAATATGTTGTCATTCAAGGGCAAGTGTACCAAGTTGTGCAACAGGCTGTTCATAGTCCGAACCCAATTATTCAAGTTTCTACTGCAGATCTTATTGATTCCAGTCAGCCTATTAATAAGACATCTGCCTCTCAATTAACAGTGCTGCAAGTTCAGCCTCCTCCTGCTGTGAACTACCCTCAACAGCAGTATTTCATACAGCAACCTCTTCCTCACCATCATCAACCATTTCCGTTGCAAGAGTATGTGACCGTGCAGCCTACTGTCAGAGTAGCGCCTGGAATGATAAATTCTACTCAGCACAGTTCAGTGGCGCAGACTGTCCAGCAGCCCGGTCAGCCGGCGGTTTTTTGCCAAGCTGGCCCACACAGTCGGCCTCATGCTACACTGTCATCAGTCGCCCTCGACACTAGCGCATCTTGTGCTTCTTCTTTGATGACATTCGTACCTGAGACCAGTGTGGGTCAGCGTAGTCTACCTCAGTCCACCTCAACTAGCTCTAGAAATAAGTCTCCCAAGGCGCAATCATCGGTAATTAGCACCTGCGGGGTTTTGGAAACTGTTGCAGTTTCCGACTGTAATGAAATTATTGCTGCCGGTGAGTATGGTTTAGGAAATGAGACAAAATTTCGATCTAATAACCCCTATATGCATTCGATCGACAGTTGTAATTTGAACTACGTGATGTCCCCAGGTAATACTTCGACAGAATTAGTGCCATCTAGAAAAAATAACCATATTCTTAGATCGTTGTGCAATTCTACGCCCGTGAACAAATTACCTCACATGTATAAACAATCTTTTCCGCTCCAGTCGTCGTATGCAGAACGCTCTTCTACGCCGTGTTACTCTATCCCTCCAATATCTGTCAGCTCAGTGGACTTGCCTTTTCCTCCTAGCGACTCGACAGAGCGCGCCGTGTTCTGCTCTCAGCTACCCCTAAGCTCACATCCTCCTAGTCCTGACAGCTCACCGTCGTCTCCCAAAAACTTCCCATTATTAGGAACTTCTCCAGATGATTCACCCATTGTAGATGAGATTCCTTTTGATTCACCCTCTTCCCAAGTACCACTTACTTATGATCTTCAAACATCTCCTAATGCGTTTCCTTTAGATGATTCATTTATAAGCACTGTTGAAGAAACCCCCTGCGTGAAAACATTGAATTATTCATCCTCACCATCTGCTTCGATGCAACTGGTGTTGTCGGACGATGAGTCCTGCAGTGAGACGGCTGCAAATTTTACTGATGCTCAAATTAAAGAATTTGTTTCCTTAAATGTCGCAAAATTTGACGCGTTAAGCGGAGTAAAACTCTCGGATACTGATGAGGAATATAGTGTAGCTTGTGAAAATGCATCTTCTAAGTTTGTATTGACAAGACCTCTTTCTCTTATGGATATTGATCCTATTCTCGAGGCGCCAATAACTTCTGAAGCTTTTCCAAACTCCTCCCAATACTACTGTCAAAATTCTACCCTGTCTATTTTATGTCCCCCGTACTCAAATGTACACACATCTTCAAGTACCACGGTTCCTTCATGCTCTTTTAAAATTACGGAAGCAGATTGTTCCTCTAATGTTGACCTTGTTGACAGCACCAATCCACTCCGCACGGTTCATAGGAAAAGTGTCGAGCGATCTTTTCGGGTATGTACGTCCACTAATATTGTAATCTCCTCAAAATATATTGCAACGGTTCCAGTAACTTCCCCATTTAAATCTGTGTATTCTGATCAGTGCAGCGCAGTTCTATCTCAACCGTGTAAAACTGTGAATAGTCTGAATATGCCTCAAGTCAGTTCGGAGGTGCAGGCTACTTTAAATTCTAGTTCCAATTATTATCAGAGTAACATGGCCAGTGATGGCACCTTTCTATTCGACCCTTGCGCGGAACTGATAGCTGTTCCGTTGGAGAGGCTTCGATGTGCCCAGTGTGATACAGACTGCTGGAATAAGCATGCGCTTCAGCTAACTAATGCTGCTCAGCTTCCTAACATGATTGAGGTTAGTGACTTGTTTAGTTCAAATTTTTTGGAACAGGTTTATTGTGCCAAGACTGGCTTGTCTTCTGTGCAAACAATGGACACTTCAGAAAATAATATTTCTTTGCAGACTACACCAGGACTAGAAGATTGCACTTATAATTTTGATTCTCTAACTAACCTTGATCCCATTATAACATTTTCTACCTTGGCCAAATCGATTGACACTCCAAAATATCAGAAGCAGAAGGGGCGTTCGGTAAGAGTTTACAGTCATAAAAAAGCAGTACTTTCTTCCTCTAGAAGCCAATTGTCTTTTGAAAAAGCTGCCGACGAACACGATGGTGAACGTATGAGAGAGGGCCCTCTGGCAGTCGTTGCTGACAAACACAATGGTGAGCGTCTGAAAGAGGGCCCTCTGGCAGTTGTTGAAGACCAACACAACGGTAAGCGTCTGAAAGAGGGCTCTCTGTCAGTCGTTGCCGACAAGCACAACCGCGAATGTTTGAAAGACGGCCGTTCGTCAGGTGTTGCCGACATTCACAATGGCGAGCGTCTGAAAGAGAGCTCTTTGTCAGTCATTGCCGTCACACACAATGGTGAACAACTGGAAGAGATACCTTTTTCAGTCGTTTCCGAAGAGCACAACGATGAATGTCAGAAAAAAGTCCCATTGAAAGTTTCTGATACTAGACTGAAAAATCACTGCACTACTCCCGTTCACCTGGTGACTGGTAAGACTAGTATGACAAGTGACACAATTGAAAGTGTAGTTGATGAGGCAGATACTTTTAGCACATCTATTCGATGCACAAGTACAAAAGTGAATGGAATGAGAGATGGTACTTCCGCAAGAGACAGTGGTATGAGTGTAAACCAATTACAGGTTAAAAACAGTAATGATCGTAGCGCTGTAAATGTTCTCAACATTGCCTCCTCCATTTCCTATTCAATTGGAGATAAAGCTGATTGTTTGTCATATAAGCTTTTGGAAACTTCTTGGAAAAAAAAGAGGAAGCAACTCTCGCCTTCCAAATTTACATCGTTCGATTGCGAGTCCATCACAGAATCTACTTCTAATCAGGAATCCCATCTACGGCAATCAGTCGAAGAAACACGTAGTTTCGCACCACACTATTTGGGTCGAGCTGCTCAGATAAATACTGCTGGAGCTGAATTAGCCTCAAGCGTTTACAAACCCTTGAAAAAGTGCGAATCACGTACTAATTGTATTGTTCTTAATCAGGACGTAATTAATAGGGTCAATTTGCCCGTAGAAATTACTTGCCCTCTGAGTTCTAAACTCACTATCGCTTCAAGCTGTTCGACGGCAAGTAACTTTTTGTGTTCGTCAACTTCTGTGTGCGCTAGTAACCTCAGTCACTCTAATACAATCTTGCCGACTCTTGCACCATTCCCAAGCAAGTCACTTGGATTGGCAACATCATTGGTAGGCACGACAAATTGCTACTCAGAAAAACAGTTTTCACGGGCTCCCTATGAAATTCCTCCAAACTACAGTGTGGAGAAAAGTCTGGGTGTAACTAGAACAACGGTCTCCGCAGAGCTGACTCGGCGTCATTCGATTAGTAGAGATTTAGTTCAATCTAGTTCTACGATACGATCTGTTATCAAAGCCTCACGCAGGGGTAGCCCAAATTTTTTCAATAGCTTGAACGACGGCACTGTTGATCACTCGAGAAAAATACACGGAACTAAGAATGTCTCTGATATTTCTGCAGTTCTCGAAGAAAGCAAAGCTTCCTCTCGATCAACGTCATCATTTGACTCTAATGATCAATCTTTTTCATCGTTCGTAAAAGTCAATATTCTCCACTCGAATGAATCCCGTTCAGACTCAGGGAGTTTTTCAGATGCAGCATTGCTTGGTATTGAGGCTTACCTCAAAACCAATGAATTGCGAACTGGGAACTTCGGTCATTCGATTATAGGAAATGTGAATAAACTGTCTGTCAGCAATGAAAAGGAATCCGACTTATTGCCGTTGTTGAGCGATTCTAATAATTCTAACTTAACCGTCGTGCATAGGTGCCCAGAAAATTTTTCAATGGGACTTTCAAACGGAATGGCGATGAAAACTATCGATGCCACACCGCCGTCAAGTTTAGCCTACTTGACTGTTGCAAAGTATATGAAGAAAATTTCTGGCAGGAATTCTGGAAGTTTCGATAAAGCCTACCTTACAGAGGAATCTTCAACGTACGATCTATCCAGGAGCTCTTCCAATTCGGTCAGCCGGCGGCTACCAAGCGAGCAACCAGTTCAGTTATTCCCAGACACCAGTAATTGGTGGGGCCCACGTCAGCAAGCTGTTTCAGACGAGGTCTTTCTTGCCTCGTCCCTGCAGAGAGACTGTGAGCCTGTCACTAGTGAGGACGAAGATGCCGCTTCTGAAAGCTCTTTGGGTCGGCCAGGACGACCCCGCTCATTCACTTTGATCGAATTACCCGACGACCACCATGCGTATGAGGAGCTCATTGCTAACGGATACAGCGTAGAAAGGCCCGAAATTAAGTTGCCCGAAGGAGTTAAAGTACTTGTGAGTAAAGAAAAACGCAACTGCTTCAAACTGAAGCGGCGTCCTGTAAAAGTTGAAGTTAATTCACAAACAGTGAGAAAAAAACTCAAAACTAAGAAAGACTCTCCAAAGAAAGTTAAAGAGACTCCGTTAGACTGCAGAAAGATGGCACAAGAGGCTGTTGATAACATAGTTGCTACAAGATTACCGGAAGATATTCCTGCTATGGTTATAGTAAGTGTAAAGGGAAAACTTTTCATGTATGGAAGTAGTTAATACTAGACGAGGTATCAAAATTTATAAAAGTTGTATCTTGAATTACGCAATTGTTTAAATGGAACATCTTTACATTCTTTAGAACTAACTTTATTTAAAGGCTGTACCTGAACATTTGGCCACTAGATTTTTATTCGCTGAATTATTCGGTATATTATTTTATTGCTAGCTACAATTATTATCGTCTCAGATGAGAATTGTTGTATGCAGATTCTTGTGGAATCCTAGTTGGTCGCATTGAAGCAGTTTTGTTTCTCTTTTCATCTGCTTGCGCATGAAGCTGAAGGATAATTATGTTTGGCGATACATACTGGACACGACATTGTGAAGGTTATCTAATTATAAAATTTCAAATCACTTATTTGTAGTAAAGTCATCTGGTCTTCCGATGTTTGTTGCAAATTCGTTCCTGGATGTTTATTTCCAATCGTCGTGGTATCATTGAACCAAAGTTAATTTTTTTGCCACTTCTGTTGACTTGAGTTGATTGACGAGGAAGTCTTGAGAGAATGAATGGCAAGAAAGTGTTGTTCAGTATCGGTGGGATGGTTGCAAAATTTTACCTGGCTTGTTATTTTGTAAAAGGGCTAAGTTGTGTGAGTGTATGAGGGTGTGAGGTGCGCCTTGCCGTTGGCCACCCCCCTTTCTGGTAGATGTGGCCTAGTGTCTTATCTGTATGTTATTGTTATTTTATGACCAAAGCAGGGTTGAGATTTAACGTTTTTACGGACCCGACCCCCCTAGGCATCTGTTATGTTCACGGGCCGCACGAAGTCACGTCCCAACACCCTTATTACCCTTCAGACTCCTCTCTTCTTTACCCTTCATTATCTAATTTTTTCCACAATCCTGAATTGACTTGTATTATTTATCTCATTTGCATCTTGTTTTGTTCAAATTTTCTTGAACTCATCTCAAAAACTCCCTCTTATTAGCTACCTTTCGGGTGCTAAATAACAGTCAAATTGCGTTCTTCCATGCAACCTTTTTCTTCGACGGCTCCTGTCCCTTTTTTAATTCATGCTGTTCTCATGCGTAAGATTCCCTTCACCGAGTGTTGATTTTAGTTTCCTGTCACTTCTACATCTTCCTCTTTAGCTGGTTTTGGGGCGCATTGCTCACGATACCTTAAGGACAACTGTGAATGTTTGGCTTTCTTGAGCAGAGTTGGTCGAATGCTAATCCTCCTTGCTGCTATCCGAAGCTCAGCATCTTAGGAGTTACCGTGTGACCAATGTCTCGCGTGCCTACTTTTGGCATTCGCCGCGTTTAGGGTATTGGCTGACTCCAGCGTGCTAGAAAACCTCGTCACTCTAATCTAATCGTACGAATCAAACCTCTTGACCGCAACACTGCTTTGTGCTTCTACAATATCAGTCCATTGCTATAACTGCACGGTACCTCATTTATTGCGTTATTATTTTATTATGTTCAATTACTGTGATATAACTTGAACATAATACGGAACTGATTTTTTCTAAACCTGAGATTTTCTGCTCGTGATTCATGATTGTTGCTGCCGCTCAATAATTAGGTAACTTTCACTGTGCTCTCTTATTCCCTAATTTGTTCTAATTTTATTGACACATAGGTCTACTTACTGTGTACATGTTCGTATTTTTACGAGCTCCAAATTATTCGTGTTGTAAAAGCAATCCTTTTTTTGGATGTAAGTCTTGAGTCGACGTTGTACAGTCCATTTCCATTGATGCTATCAGGTTATTTTCAGGTAACATGTTTCTGATGTTGGTGTGTCAACTGTGCAATTCATCTAGTATGTAACTAGGTAGATGCAGTGGAGACTGTGAACTCGTGCCTTGTTATTGTGATATGCCTACAGGAGCTGTGACTATCATGTCACTACTGTTAGGAAGCTTGCAACATTCCCACTCTGCCTAAAATTGAACTCAGAGTTGCTACTCGTCTTCTAATCAAATTCCGTTTTTCCAGCGATTGTTGAACTTGACTGCGAGACGCTACCAATCCTCGCCTCTTTAGCGATAGTTGAACCTGACGGTGAGACGTTACTAACCCTCGTTTCTAAGCTACCTGGCGATGCGTGAAGCACTGAATACTTTATTGTAAGACGTGTAGTCTTTCGACTCTAAAACTGAAGCGGTTACCAAAAACAATACAGTTGTGAACCGAGGCGCTTTGAAAATAATTTTTTACTTCGGTGTTCAATTGAAATACGTATAGACATACAGCCGTTTCCCCCTATTTAGGAGGGTGGCTAAG
This sequence comes from Gammarus roeselii, assembly GCA_016164225.1. Lineage (NCBI taxonomy): Eukaryota > Metazoa > Arthropoda > Malacostraca > Amphipoda > Gammaridae > Gammarus > Gammarus roeselii. The sequence continues at coordinate 8,526 of SDVV010030449.1, forward strand.
TTAGGCTGACACAGAGGGGGGAGGCGCCCAATCTCCCCGCCCCAAGACCGCCGTGTCAATTGAAGTACCTCCACGAAATACATTCCTATTCTAAAACTTGGCTGGCCAAGCTTGTTTTTATTAATCGAATCGACAGTGTAGTCTGAAAATGTGACCACCGATGGTAGTTGTAATGATTAGTTGTCGGACTCTGTCACTGAACGTAAAGCTATTTAGCTTTCATTCTCCTACCGAATTCTTAAAATTAACACACCAACATGGCTGATCAACCCACCACCGGTCAACCTAGAACTGCAAGTGTACCCTAAAACAACTACTCCAACCAACGCGTACCGGCAGGAATTCCTATGACTACTGGAGGAAGAATATTTAGAGCACCGCCATATATACACCGACGGCTCCAAAACCGCGGACTGAGTGGGAGCCGCCGCTGTATGCGGGAACATCCCACTCTCAGCCACCCTCCTACAAGAGACCTCCGTGTTCTCTGCGGAGCTCCATGCACTCGAACTAGCTATCTCTATTGCAAAAACAGATCACCTTCCAAATACGTCGTATTCTCAGACAGTCTGAGTGTCCTCAACCAGCTTAAAACACTGCACTACGAACATCTCGTTCTACGTAAAATGCAGCACGATCTCTTTGTGATGTCCGAGAAGGGTCAGGCAGTTGAATTCTGCTGGATCCCCGGATACGCGGGAATAAGAGGAAACGAACTTGCGGACTCGCCTTCTAAACTGGCATCAACTCGCCAAGGACAATTTTTCTCAATACATTACCGGGACTGGTTCTCTATTATCAACTCCCATATAACATCCCGATGGGATGAAATGTGGCAACAGAGTGGACAAAATATGCTTTCGGTCAAACCCTCAGTCGGAGAATGGGAAACAAAATTCACCAACAGGAAAAACCAAGTGTTCATCAACCACTTGTGCACAGGACACACGTGGAAAACTCACAACCCCCTGATGGATGTCGACATAAGACCAAACGCGCCACCTTGCCCCTGTTGCCACCAAGTGGCAGCGTGAAACACTTAACTGATGGATTGTAACGCACTCGCGGCAGCCTGACGAGCGTTCATAAATCTCCCGTGCAACCTACAAAGCCTACTCACGGACCCAACCTACCTTAAAAAGCTTATTGCTTTCGGAAAACACACCGGACTATACGAAGCTATCTAAATCCCAAACACCTGTGCAGGTGAGGTGGTTTCTCCACCCCATTACGCACAGAGATACCAATACATTTACGAATATACTCGTTAACTCTTTACTGTCTTGTACGCGCTAGTACGCGAACATGCCACAGTCGAAATATGTACTGACTTAATCTTGACAAGGCTAATATTTTCGCACGCAAGGCCGTGCGAACTTGCCTGAATGAACGACGATCGCGCCCCACGGGGAAGCCTATTATGACTCACGTTGAGGCTCCGGTGGAAATGAGGCTCAAATCTAATCAAGTCCTGTCATATCTGAGCTGTGCAAGTTCTAGAGAGGAGTGTGAGGTTTATTGGCGGCCACCTCTTCTTAGGAGAAGCTGCCTTGCGTCTGTATCTGTATATGTTCAGTCATTTGATTTTTAAGGTATTTTGTAATGTAACGTTCGGCTTGCTGTCTAATTTTGCGGTTCTGTTTTAAACTCTTGTTTTTTTCATCTTCCTTGATCACACTTTTTTGTACCACGGTTGAACTGTTTCCATAGTATCTACGCTGGTAAAATTCCAAGTTAATAATTCTACTATCTTTTATCATGCTGCTTAAAAGCTATAAGTTCCCAATACAACGTTAGTAATTATAGATAATAAGGTACAATTTTTAATAAATATACACGTTTAATTGCAGTTTTATTCCTGGTGCATTTATGAAAAACATTTTGCTTGTTATCAATGTTATTTTGCTTGTTAGCCCATGATGCAATGGTGGAGAGACTATGATGGATTTTGTGCTGATATCGAGGAGAGTGGTGGGGAGGCTGTTGGATGTGCGGGTGTTGAGAGGGGAGGGTGGAAGAGTGTCTGACCATCTGCTGGTGGAAGGTAGATTAAGAGTGGAGCAGGAGTGGAAGGACAACAAACGAGTGAGAGGAGGGAGAGAGGTTGTGAAAGTGAGTGGACTAAATGTAAAAAGTAGAGCCGAGGAGTTCCAGCAGGCGTTGAAGGAAGAATATGACAACGTGAGAGGAGAGGACCTGAGAGATGTGGAGGAAGAATGGGAGACGTTAAGGGATGCGTTGCTGAGATGTGCGAAGAAGGTGTATGGTGCTCGCCGTGTGGGAGGGTGCAGGAGGAAAGGCTGCGAGTGGTGGAACGAGGAGGTCAAACTGACGGTGGCATGGAAAAGAGGAGCGTTTGAGGAGTGGTTGCAGGTGAAGTCGGAGGTGGCTCATGAAAGCTACAAAGAGAGGAGAAACTAGGTGAAGCGGGTGGTGAGGAGAGCCAAAAGGGACGCTGATGCCAGGTGGGGCAGACGGTTGTGCCAGAATTTTGAGGAGAACTAAAAGATGTTCTGGAAAGAGGTGAAGAGGGTGAGAAAGGGAGAGACCGGAAAGGAGGAAGTGGTGAAAGATGAAAACGGCCAGTTGTTGTTGGAAAGTGGTGATGTACGGATGAGGTGGGCCGAGTATTTTGATGAGTTGTTGAATGTCGAGGATGACAGAGAGGCTGACATTGTTGCTGTGGGTGGTGGTGCTCGGATGCCAGTTTCGGGAGAAAGACTTGTTGCGGACATTACGAGGGAAGAGGTGCAGGAGGCGGTGGACGTGATGAAGGCAGGAAAAGCCACTGGTTTGGATGGCGTTGCGACAGAGTGCCTGAAGAAAGGTGGAGTAACGATTGTCGAATGGTTGGTGAGGTTACTGAACTTGTGTTTTGTGGCAGGCGTGGTACCAAGTGAGTGGCGCAGTGCCTGCATTGTTCCGCTATATAAGGGTAAAGGAGATGAAAATGAATGCTGCAACTCGAGAGGTATCAGTCTGCTATATGTAGTTGTTAAGTTGTAAGCGAGAGTGCTGATCAAAAGGATTAGAGACTGTACGGACTGCGCAGTTGGAGAGGAACAGTGTGGCTTTAGGAGTGGTAGAGGGTGTACCGATCAGATTTTTGCAGTGAGACAGGTCTGTGAGAAGTACCTTGCCAAAGGAAAG
>SDVV010030450.1:0-11675 GCA_016164225.1 Gammarus roeselii
AACTAACTGTATTGCGTTCAGACGCCTCTACCGCTTGCCAACTAACTGTATTGCGTTCAGACGCCTCTACCGCTTGCCAACTAACTGTATTGCGTTCAGACGCCTCTACCGCTTGCCAACTAACTGTATTGCGTTCAGACGCCTCTACCGCTTGCCAACTAACTGTATTGCGTTCAGACGCCTCTACCGCTTGCCAACTAACTGTATTGCGTTCAGACGCCTCAACCGCTGCAGTGTTTTAATCGTTCACGGGACATAATTCGTGTGTGCCAATGCAATTGCGCTGAGGCTTAGGCCTTGCACGTCGTTGACATTATTGTCTAGTCACAGCATTCCTTATAAAGACTGAGTCATGTTCGAGCAGCCAATAGCAAGTCAAAGCCACACTGCTTTGTTTTAGCCAACAAATGCTTGGCTGACAAGCAGCACCTAATGTACGTTTGAGATGAAGGTAATCATTTCCAAAGTTTTAATAGCGAAGACATTACTTAAATACACGAAATATATACTGCCCATGAATAGGTAAATTTCATAATAATTTCCGACTCGTTTAACAAACAAGCAGTGTTCTGTTAAGGCCTTGACTATGACTACAACTCCAGGACCGTAAATCATAACACTCACTTTTCCTCTCAGCTCTTCAAGCACTACATTTTACTTGGTAAATCTGAGTTTAGATGGCATACGTTTGCTCTCAAGATTTATCCAGTCTGAAGCCTCGCAATGTGACACGAGTGTGCTTATGAGAGGCTAATGGGCGGGGTTGAGGCTTCCTTGCAATGGGACAGGAGAGTGGAGTGTGCTTAAGGGGCGCTGAAGGGCGAAATTGAGGTTTCCTTGCAATGGGACAGGAGAGTGGAGTGTGCGTATGAGGCGCTGAGTGGCAGGGTTGAGACTTCCATGCAATGGGACAGGAGAGTGGAGTGTGTGTAAGAGCCACTGAGGGGCGGGGTTGAGGTTTCCTTGAATGGGACAGAAGAGTGGAGTGTGCGTAAGAGAAGCTGAGGGGCGGGGTTGATGTTTCCATGCAATGGGACAGGAGAGTGGAGTGTTCGTAAGAGGCACTGAGGGGCGGGGTTGATGTTTCCAATCAATGGGACAGGAGAGTGGAGCGTGCGTAAGAGGTGCTGAGGGGCGGGGTAGAGGTTTCCTTGAGAATGGGACAGGAGAGTGGAGCGTGCGTAAGAGGCACAGAGTAGCGTGATTGAGGCTTCCTTGCAATGGAACAGGAGAGTGGAGTTTGCGTAACAGGCGCTGAGAGAGACGCTGATGCTTTCTTGAATACGGTGTGGGAAAGGGGAGTGTGTTTATGAGGCGGTAAGGGGAAACGTTGATGTTTGCTTGCATGGGGCGAAGGAAGAACGAGTGTGTCTATGAGGCGCTGAGACGCGGAGCTGAAGTCTAGCGGGAGTGTGCTTATGAGACGCTAAGAGGCGTAGCTGGCGCTTTCTCGTTGTGGACCCGGGGACGGGAGTATACTACTAAGCTTTTGACGGCTTCTTGTAGGGAGGGCAAAGTGAAGGGGGGAAGAGGGTGCAGCAGTTACCTGGCATAAAATGTAGAATTTGCTCTCTCTCATATAAAACACGATTTAGATTCCTATGGGCTTATGTACCAGTGCTGTTGTATGACATTGAACAGTTTACATCACTGCAACTCACGCCGCACAGTCTAGACCCATTGTTCGCCCGCCAAAAGCATGCATATATTACACACCACACAGCTGCACGCTACGCTGCAGGGTAGAGGCCTTCTGTCTGCCAGGCCGAGCGTGTAGGGATTTCCCCCTTCTCTGTAATTTAGGACGCTCAGCCAGGGTCGGTTTTGAGTCAAAGTATAGGTTGATAATTTGTCCTTCAGACGAGATGATTGCTGACACTTTTTGTGAAGGGGTCGCTGACGGTGACCGATTAAACGAACAATGAGTAATGTCGAGAGATTTAATTGTGTGAACGATAGCAATAAATGAGCTATATGATCGTTGGCAGGATGAGTAAAAAAAAGTGATCTCTGACTACAACAATGGGAGAGTCGTCATGCATTTGCCCAAGCGATCATAATTTTACGACAGACTTGTGTTTAAAGAAATGTTCTGGGTTCATTAAAGTACTTGGCATCCAAAGTTCGTTCTACACCGACATTTACGTTGAAAGTCTACGTTCGGCTACATTCGTCATCCGAAACAAATCGTTGGAAGTTCGTTGATAATGGCACTATGAATATTATTGTACCACAAACGTATCATGCGAATGCTGCCGGGTCTTGCAGTGATTGAGAAAAGCCGTTTTAACTTGGTTAAAATATCAGCTATTCCAACACACAAAAGAATCTGCAGCTGTGACAGAAACATTTGAAAGCAGTCTTAGTTTGTCAGGGTATTTTTAACTTGGAGAAAGCTTGTTTCATTTCTCATGTGCCTATCATTTCCACTATGGGAACTGATTGACAATGAATCAGTGTCGAGGAATCTCATCGGAAAAAAGAGGGTTTGGTTGCTGCAGTAATTAGTACATTTATCAATGTATTAATTGCGCTCCTCTGATCATTTCTGTAACTCATCAAATCACTCAGAGGAAATCGTTCATAAAATTCCATGCCAATCTACGTAAATATTATTCATGTACCAATAATATTTATAATCAGTACAAGTTCTGCTACCAAATGAATATCATTACTAAACAGCAACATAGAACAGTACAGCACTCGTTGATGCAACCCGGTGCTGACGTACGCACAAGAAGAAAATGGGGATATTTCATTGATGGTAAATTTGATCCAACTAATGGAGAGTTTAATCATTTACTGATGTTTTGCAATTACCAGTTTTCATTTATTCTCTAGCCGGTTTCGGACAATCGGAATTTACTGGAAAAAAATACAGCGATTTGTTCTATAATAACTTTCATGCCGTCATCGTTTCAAAATAATCAATCTATTTTTTTCTATAAATTAGTTTTAAAAACTATTGTAACATACATTACTTCAATTCCGTATGCATTTTTTTTATGCACACTCTATGATTTTTTTACTTGAATGTATGTTAAGAGGAAGGAAATAGTATGGTTGTGTTATTGAAATAGGTCTCAGCACTTGAAATTATATGCCATTTGATGACGTCTTTAGTTCCGAAACAGATTGTGATTTACATCACTTTAGATGGTGAGCGAACATAAGAACAGGCTGAAAGGTAAGGATTTCATAATTGCATGAACGTATTGGCGTTCAATGCCTTAATAATAGAACACAGAATAGGAGAACATGAAACGCTACGTTCAACTGTTCAAAGAATCGTGACGTAACATGTTATCGTTTGTATTATTGTATGCACTCGAGAAATGTCTTTCGTGTTGTCATAAGACATGCCGCTGGTTATCAACGGCCACAAAGTGCAAGTAGATACGGATACAATTCTCGACATTCTCGACCTCAGCACTTACCAACTGTGTGCGTTCGCTCCACTTCTTCCCTATAGTTCCAGCTACGAGCGTGCATACTAGGGCAAACCTTTTGTTCTAAATATGCACATATAAATACTGGGGAGCAATCATTTACTCAGCTGCCTATTGCATTTTTCATTTCTGCTAAGCTATTTGCGTGGTATAAATAAGTGACGTTGGAATGTTAGCCAACAGTTTTTGCGTGAGCTGGCCAGTAGTGAAGTGTGTCTAGTTGTAGCCAAAGTATTCCACGGCGTACCATATTTGTGATGTATTCAAACTTGTTAATATTTAAACCTCTGCTTCATCATGTCACGCAAATAGCAAAGCCAACAAGAAAGTAACTGAACAGTGAATTTATCATTGGAAAAACTTCAGTCCTCACAAGGATTCGAACCCGCGTCCAGGAACACGAGTCCGGCACGCAAGCTGCTGTGCATTGTACTGTTTAAGGTCCACTATCGATACGAAAGCTTGAATCACAACTTTTATTGTGCAGGATGGCATAGTGGCTTACGTGCTGGACTCCTATTCCTGCGATGCAGGGTTCAGATCCTTGTGAGGACTGAAGTTTTTCCAATGATGAATTCACTGTTCAGTTACATAAGTCTCCCAACGAAATTGTTTGTCTGTTCTCTCTGCCAACTGGAATGTTTGAGAAAACAGCTCATTACAAGTTTTTCTTGAGTTTCCCTCAAGTGTCTGGGTGTTCATTCCGATTATTTCTTGTCATTCTAAATTTGAATGTTCAATCCAGTACATACCATTTCAAAAAGATTTCACCAACACCCTACCAGCACTCGTCAGTCCTGCACAACTGCAGTAATAATTGCTGCAGTTGTGCCAGAACTTGACACGACTTCCAAGCCAGTTGATCGTGCTGGCACTTTTGATTGCCCTCTTCAAAAGTTCGGTCTGGTGTGCTGCTCTATGGAGTGTTTCATTTACTTTCGAATATGTTGCACCACGTTACACATTTTTACGTCATAAATAACTCAATCGAAGAATTTTGTTCATTTTGTTTCATCCTTCAGCTAATTGTGTATATAAGAAATGCAACTTGCAGTTATATATCATGACAGAAGTTTGATAACCGTAAGACACGAAACGACGTATAATTAGATCTGGATAAATGCTATGTAATTAACTAAATATCAAGTTACGAAAATACAAGAAGTTGCGTCTCTGATAATATACCTATCAATGACAATAAAATATTGCACAACATAAAACAGTAATTCTTTATGTATAATTCATTACAAAGCGTTTCGATTTGACAATTCACTAAAAATTATCGAAGAGGGCATTACTGCATTTATTGGATGTCAATTAAATTGTTAAAGCAACATTGAAAAATTACGTTACATCGACCGTTTATATTATCGGCTTGAGACAATCTCATCATCAAGTTTTTTTTTTACCTTTTACAATAAATTTTTTCCCCCAGCTTTTTTTTTATCTTGGTATAATCTTCCTCCTTCATGCACAGTTCTCTAAATATTTGTTTGAATCCAGTACCTTCCTGCTCTTACAAAATCAGAATGGTCCTCTGTACAATCTCTTTCTTCCTTTCCCCAATGCCAGATTGGGCCCGGGTCCAATCCCTTTCTTCTTATCGTCAATTCCAGAATGTGTCCTGATTTGATCCCCCACCTCACCTTTCTCTAGTCTCCCTCTGGCAAGCGTCGCCTCATTCCGTCCTTGTCAAAGTCCCATGGTGTATTTTCTTGCTAGTCGCAGGCAACCCCTTCCATGACTCTTCCGCTCGCAGGATTTGATGCGTCTGAGTTTGCGAGCCCTCTGCTCGGTGCCTAATACTGAGGATCAATAGTGATAGGAACTGCAATGACAGGATTTCTGAAATAAATGGCCAAACTATTATGATATACTCATAGGTCTTAAAATGAGCACACACATGGAAGAACATTTGAAATGGGTCGCTATCCCTGGCGCTAAATTCTTTTATAGCTAACGTCAGATCAACCCCTATCATCTCCGCCAACTGCCTTATCAGCCCCCAGTTGTTCCGACTACCTACCTACGGTACCATTTTTTTAACAGCGAACATCCATAGCGTTCCTCAGTCACACCAGCCACTGTCATATCTGCCAGTGGCATTCTGGCGAAAATCTGTTTCAGCCCACGTCAGAATCAGCCACCAGTCGTACCATTTTACCGGTTATCACTTTAATGAAACTTTTCCTGCCCAACCTAACCTAACCTAGGGTACGTTTTTCTAACCTGCGGGGCAGAGGTACGTATTTCTAACCCGCGGCGCAAACATACGTATTTTTGTTGGGTACGTAATGCCGTTTTTTATTTATTTTTTTATTGAAGTTTCATTAAAATGATAACTGTTAGGTTGGTACGCCTGTTTCGGTGAAATGACAGTGGCAGATATGACAGTGGCAGATTTTGAAGTGGTGGAAAATGCGTGTGGGCTGAATTATCATTAGGTAGAGAGCACGTGGGATGGAAGATTTTTAGCGGTTATGACAGTGTCCGGCTATGAAAGTAAGGTGAAGTGAAGTGGCGATAGTGCGCGTGTGCGGGAATAATTTTAGCGCGAACGCTGAGCTCCATTTGAAATATATATTTCCCTTAGCCTTTTATCACAAGGCCAGGAATTTTTGTGCTGTGAATTTTGCATTATTTCATTGTTAATTTACAACACGATGCAGATTTTTAGACGTCGGCAAGGATTCTACTTTAACAAACCTGAAGATGTTGTCTGCATCGGACGTTTTTAGATTACCTGAACTCTTTCGTAGAGGGGAAATGCTTTCACGAATAACACTTTTCTCGTTCATATATGCATAGATTTTTTTACTTGTTTTACCCCGTCGCTCATGCGCTTGTTCTGACTCGGGTGTTGGATTACTTTTGTGGACTTGGTACACTGTTTGTCAGCGTTTAATTGCTTCTTGGACTCCATTATTCAGCCAAAAGGTATTGTTATCTATACTTTTCTCGCCGGGATGTATCGCTTGCTTGCTCGCACCACCCTATCTCTGAGGTACACACAGCATTCATTGGCGGTCCGGATATCGAATTGTTACCCGGAGTCAACGTTTGTGATTTCTAAAATTGTAGTTATACCTTGCTGGTTCTCGGTTAGCTGTGATTGGGAACTCAATAGTATTGTGATCACCTATTTTTTCTCTAACTGTTACCAGTTCTACTAGTTGATGTTCAGTGGATCAAACAATGTCCAAGATGTTTAGCCCTCTGGTTTGTTCTTCCAAATACTGTTTTTGGTAGTCATTATTGACAAGTCGTATCAATCTATTGCTCCGTAATTCAGCTTCTAGTGTTCCCAATTGATGTCAGGTAGGTTGATGTCACCCATCGAGATACTCACATGAGATGAGGAAAATTCGGCAAAGAGAACATCTTACTCACCCAATGTCATTTTTTGATTTCGGTATACTAGTACAATTTTTAGTATTATTCAATCAGAGGGCGAGATGTTGACCAGGATTACCTTATAAGATATTGCTGCTATTGCTCAGCGAAGTATGGGACGGAGAGTTTCATTGGCTCAAAGCACTGACACTCCACCTCTCTTACTTGGGGACGGCTTGGCTACACTGAAGGTCCTGAGTCCTTGAATGATATTACTGCCTAGAGATTACTATCATTCATGTCCAGACACGATTCGTTGATTCCAACTATGTCATATTTATTCGTTTTCACTACAGCCGTAGACGTTCCATCTAGGGCATTGGTGACTGTGCATTTCCTAGTGGCACTTTTTTCCTCTCCTATCAGTTTTGGTTGAGCTGTCGTCTGTTGAGCTGCACCGAGAGTCACTCGAGTCACTACTGCCCCTGTTCGTTTGTCGGTTGTTTGTCTCTGTAGCCGCACAAACTCTTTCTCCTTGTCTAGCTTATTTTGGTACCGTGTAAGGTGTTGCCGTTCGTTTCTTGGGAGACGCACAGCTGTGGCTCGGTCACGATGCAGTACCAATTCATCAGTAATGCTTTGCCAATGCTCTACCAATGCTTTACCAATTTTTTACAAATGTTTTATGATTGGTTAGCTCCAGCACCTGCTACAGCAGAGATGAACTCATATTAAAGCCAAAAGAGCATAGAATGAGCAGCTTATATTTTCCGGTCAACGTGGTTTATGGTATCTTTGAAGATATTCGCATTTTATAAGATCATTAGCTTAATAAATATGACTAAATAAATGTTAATTCGTGGGGTCCCATGTCGTATATACTGTGATCAAATTGTAATTCCAAGTATGTAACTATTTAAAATTTTAGGCTTTTCAGTTTTCGGTTGGTCGCCATTTTGCGCGGATTTGTGCGAAGTACAAATTCTGTAAGATTTCATTCCAGTAACTTTTTTTTGGGTGAAAAAATTGAATTTATGACCAGTGAATCTGCCTTAATATTTTATTTTTTTGCTGAATCGTATCATTATCAATTTGCATAGCATAATCATAATGGTTCATCGTATCATGACACGAGCATTTGATGAAACCCGACAGATGCGTCAGGTTTCATGGATGCCCTTTTTTTCCGCCCCCATCTTGATGTACTGACAACTCTAATAATCCGAGATGCTCATTGAACATATTTCCCCTAAACATGTTCAATGACGTTAGACAAGAAAACAATCATTAACAATCGGCTTTGCAGTTTGGAAGCGATCTCACCTTGCAAATCACATGTAAACACCAGATAGTAAACTTTTCGACGCAATCACCGTAGACTATTTTGAGGATGATTATCACCGTAGACCTGAACAGATTTATGTTGAGCCAAAGTAATTGCAGTAAACACTGCACCATCGCACAGTAGTAACTACACAAATCATGGCATTGCTTTCTATTATCGCATCTAAACTCGTGAATTTTTATCCTTTGATGAGCGGGTCGACTCGTGAGGTTGGAAGACCAGCTGTCATCATTTGTCGCTCCCAACTGGCATGCATTATTGTCTATGTTTAATCCTTCAATCGCTCAGGATCAATCCTGTCGAGCGTTGCAGCGGCCGGATTATTCTACCGCATCCAACAAGGCCACCACCTCCATCAATATCCCAGAAGGCATCCATCCTCCCCAGCTCGCCGCTGCCGTGTACACATGAGGAGGATGCAGTCAGAGGCTCAATAGGCAGGCCGTTGCTTTGTCAGGATGACAGATGGTCAAGCAATGCTTCTTGCAGAGATCGCCTGGATTGGTAGGCAATCACAGCTACCGGTGAGCGGTGTGTAGTGATTGGTGAGTAGTGAGCGATGAGTAGTGAGCGATGAAGTGAGCGATGAACAAGGAGCGGTGAGCGATGGATATAAATATATGTAAATATAACTAAGATTGAAAACCTGAGACTGTGTCATTAGTACCGTAGAGTCGTGTGGCGGACTTACTGTAAGGTTGGGTGCTGAGATGTATCGTGTTTTTGCTTTGCATCATCATCACGCTGACAGCATTGAAAATGTATGTACTTAGGTTGATGGCATGCTGCGCGAAGATCGCCTTAGGAACAGTAAAATTGTGTTTACTGGTGCCCTGAATATTAATTTACTCTCTGACGATTGTATACAGGTGGCAAATTTTGTCTCAAGCATGCAATCACTTCAATTATTGCCTACGATCACTAAGCCTACCAATTTCCGTCGAGTCGACGGCCTGGATACCCATCGTTCTTCGATCATATATGGTTCAGTTCTTTATGTAGCTACAGGACAGGTATATTTTCTTTAGATATAACTGACCGCTTCCCAACTTTCATTGAAATCAATACTTCTACTGATAGAAAATAAAATATCAAATTATCTTTTCGTCACCAGTCTCCCGCTAATATGAATAAATTTATAAACTCTTTGTCGCACTTGATTTTGGATATCTCAGCTCCTGCTTATGTCAATTATCAAGCTGAACTCTTTGATGGGTCTTTAACTGCGCTTTATTGCTTGTGTTTTCCTTTGTTGATAAAATGAAATGGTACCAAGCGACTACAATATCCTTGGTTATCCCCTGATCTGCTGAAATTTATAAGATTAAACCTGCAAATTTTTACTATCTAAGTTGGGTCTGATATATGTTGAGCAAAGCAAGGCATTTAGTAACTTCTTGACAAATAAAATAAAATAAACAAAAAAAACAGTGCTAGACTGAATCCTTCAGCAACTGTGTGGGCAATGTTAGGACCTGGCGTCTCATTAAAAACTTCCACCCGCGAAATCGTGAGAGAAAATCCATTTAGAGGGTCATGTGTGATGGATTCGAATTTTTTGAAGGTTTGGTGATTACTTATGCTTTTGGTAATTATCTCGCTGGTGTTGCCAGGGATCTGGATGATGGATTTTTGCAAACAACAGACTCCTCTATGAACTATCTGGATGTAAGCATCCAAAATTCATTCTTTGGCCGACCAGTCCTAGAGGCCGAATGCGATAAGCTGATTGTTAGCATGGAAAAAACTTATTCTGGTCCGAATTCATTACCTGATAGAGTTTGTATTCTGGCAAGCATGCATTGGTAAGTCCATTGACAAAACTCATCAACAACTCTTTCCAGTTAGGTATATTTCCTGACTGTCCTAAATGTGCGCACTTGTGTTCAAGTCTGGTGACCCGAAATTGACCCCAAACTACGCCCCATATCTGTGTTGCCGTTGTTCAGTATAATTTTTGAGAAATGCATGGCTGCCAGACTTCGAAGCTTTATAAACCATTTTACTCTAATTTCCCTGGAACAGTTCCGATTTTTGAGAAGAGTTTCTACTGTGGATGCTATAATTAACTTGAGCGAGTATGACTATGATGCACTAAATCGGGGAGAACACTGTATTAGCGTTTTTATTGACTTGAGGAAAGCCTTCGATACCGTGAATCATTATATTCTGTTAGAAAAGCTATATCACTATACGATTAGAGGGCTTCCTCTGACGTGGATGACAAGCTATCTGATTGACCGTAAACTGTGTCTGAGAATTGGCTCCCAGTCTTCGAGTTTCAAAACAAATAATGTGGGCGTGCTGAAGTGGAGCATCTTGGGCCCATTGTTATTTTTGTTTTATATCAATGACCTCACAAAGGTGTCAACTGGGTTTCATCTGTTTAGTTTACCGACGATACGACTCTGTCTACTAGGAATACTCACATTGGAACCCTAATTGCAGAAGTTAATGCGGAACGCATCAAAATGAGCCAATAGTCTTTGACCAATAGGCTGTCTATAAATGTTCATGAAACTTTTGCCGTGTTGTTCTCAAACCGGAGGAAGAATATTGACCAGGATTTGGAGCTGTGTTTTGATGGAGAGGGAGTGAGGTTTCGGAGTGCAAGAAAGTTGTTGGGTGTTCCTATCGATGCCGACTTGAGGTTTAGAGGACATATATCGGAAATCTCTAACAAGGTATCTAAATCTGTTGGAGTGTTTTATAAAATTAGTCATTGTGTTCCTATAAATATTTTAGAAATTTATTCTAAAGTTTGGTTTATCCCTTCTTGCTCTATTGTAATATTATCCGGGGCGTCACCTTTGCTGCCCGCCTTAATCTTCTACAATTGTTACTCAAGATAATTGTTCTCTTTGTCACAAGACAACCGTGGCTCATATTGATCCTTTGTTCTGTAGTCCTGGCATCATTAAATTAAACTATATCCGCCGCTGTCAACTTTGCACTTCATGCATTTAGAGTAAGGACTCTTGAAGGCTTTCCTCCAGTTGATCATGGTTACTATACCAGAAATAGAGAAAATTTTACACCAACTTTCCAGCCTTTGCCACTTACGCAGAGTTCAGTTTCGTTTGCCGTCCCTCAGATGTAGAATACCTTGCCTTCCTTCATTCGAGAGTGTATTACACGTGCCCAATTTAGACGTTTGCTAGAGAGCTTAATTATGGGTTCTATGAAGATCGATAATTCATTGTGGACATTATTACACGGGTAAGCGATTTTTGTCCTTGTGTCTTGTGCGGATTTAATTCCGCTAATGAGCGGGAGTGGTTCTTGTGTTAGTGTGCAAATACTTACTTTGTTCCTTTTGTAATGTTTTGAACCTCGCTTTCTATGTGATTGTTTGTGTCCATGATTTGCTGGTTTGTTCGTTCACTTATTTATACAAATGCAAGTGTATGTATGTTTGGCAGCGTGTGTGTGCGTCCTGTTGTATAGCTGGTTGATGTCCGAAATGCCTTGTGCTTATATAAGAGATTGATGTAACACTCTGTTTTGTTCATGTGTTGCTTCAACAAATGATTTGATTTTTTTTATTA
>SDVV010030451.1:0-11674 GCA_016164225.1 Gammarus roeselii
CTTCACACCATCCATCCACCCAAACTTCGGTCTACCTCTAGGCCTGCGACCACTCGCCTCCGCATTCATCACCCTTTTCACCAATCTCCCTTCATCCATCCTCTCCATGTGCCCGAACCATCTCAGCACACTCGAATCCACTCAGTCCTCCAACTTCTTCACCATCCCTGTTCTGATTCGAACCACGGCGTTTGTGATCCGGTCTCTCGGCGTTACTCCAGCCTTGCTCTTCAAACATATCATCTCGAAAATATTCAGCCTTCTCTCCTCTGCTCTCACCCCCCAAGCATCAGCTCTGTAGAGCACAGTTGGGACGACAACACCCTCATACAGCCCTCTATTTGCTTCCATCCCCAACGTCCTACAGCTCATTACACTCGTTAGTGCACCCAACACTTTACATCTCTCTTTCACTCGCGCCTTCACTTCAGTTTCCACTAGTTCAGATCTCCACATGGGAGCCCAGATACTTGAAACACTGAACTTCCTCCAAGAGCTCTCCATTTAGGGTAACACTAATTTTGCTTGCATCGACAGTCCTCGAGCATCTCATTACTTTACTCTTACCCACGTTCACTCGAAGCTTTCTCCTCTCACACACTCTACCAAACTCAGACACTAACCTACATAGCTTCTCCTCTGAATCCGCAACCAGGGCCGTATCATCAGCAAATAGCAACTAGCTCAACTGCCAACTCCGCCCATTCGCTTCCAACAGTTCCAAGCCACGATCCAGCACACTCGCGTTCACCTCCCTGACCACTCATCCATATAGAGGTTGAACAGCCAGGGAGACATCACGCAGCCTTGTCTCAGTCCCACTTTCACTGTGAACCAATCACTCACCTCGCTTTCCACTCAGACACATGTTCGGCTGTCAGCATAGAAACTCAGCACCGCTTTCAACAGATGTCCGCCCACTCCATACAAACGCAACATCCTCCTCAGCGCTTCGCTGTCAATCCTGTCGTATGCCTTCTTTAGATCCATGAAAGCCCAGAACACATCCTTTCCTTTGGCAAGGTACTTCTCGCAGACCTGTCTCACTGCAAATGTCTGATCGGTACACCCTCTATCACTCCTAAAGCCACACTGTTCCTCTCCAATAGCGCAGTCCGTACAGTCTCAAATCCTTTTGATCAGCACTCTCTCTTACAACTTACCAACCACACTTACTAGACTGATACTTCTCGAGTTTCAGCATTCATTTTTATATTTCTTGCCGTTAAATAGCGGAACAATGCAGGCACTGCGCCACTCAATCGGTACCACGCCTGCCTCAAAACACAAGTTTAGTAACCTCACCAGCCATTCTAAAATCGATACTCCATCCTTCTTCAGGCACTCAGTCGCAGCGCCATCCAAACCAGGGGCTGCCCCTACTTTCATCACTTCCACCGCCTCCTGCACCTCTTTCCTGGTAATGTCCGCAACAAGTCTTTCTCCCAAAACTGGCATCCGAGCACCACCACCCACAGCAACAATGTCAGCCTATGTCATCGTCGACATTCAACAACTCATCACAATACTCGGCCCATCTTTTCTTTACATCACCACTTTCCAACATCAACTGGTCGGTTTCATCTTTCACCACTTCCTCCTTTCCGGACTCTCCCTGTCTAACAATGACCCACTCAAATTTTGCCAGGAGACCTCGCAACTCATCCTTGGGGTTAGAAGTGAAGTCCGAAATCACTGTTAACAGCAGAGCCCGACAGTGGACCTGGTTTATGACCTCTGCATTGTAGTAAACGCCCACCGTTTCCCGCCCCCCCTCCCCCAAGGCCATACCATCTCTCAACGAGACGCCAAAGGCGGGAAAGCACATGAAAGCAGCGTCAAAACTCATCCATTCACAATCGTTCCCTACTCACACCCATCCAGTGCACGCCCTCTTGCTACCTTTAGACTTGTCTCTCCTGCCTAACGCCTGCTTCACGCCATCCTTCCATCGAAATTTTGGTCAACCTCTAGGCATACGACCACTCACAGCCGCTCCCGTCTCCCTTCTCACCAATCATTCATCCTCACCTTGTGCCCGAACCAACCAGAACACGCGAATCTACTCTGTCCTGTAATTTCTTCACCATCCCCGTTCTAATTCGAACATCATAGTTATTGATCCTGTCTCTCGGCATTACCCCAGCCATGCTCCTCAAACATTTCATCTCGAAAACATTACTTTTTTTTCTGCTCTTGCCCTCCAAGTCTCAGCTCCGTAGAGCAGAGTTGGGACAACTGCCCCTTCATGTACAATTCTTTGCTTCCAAACCCAACGTCCTACAGCTCATTACACTCTTCAGTGCACTCAACACTTTGCACCTCCCTTCACTCGCGACTTCCATTAGCCCTCCATTTAGAAGGACACTAATTCTGCTCACATCATCATTCCTCGAACATCTCATTCCTTTCTTTTACCAACGTTAACTGGTAGCGTCCTCTTCTCACACACTCTACCGAACTCCGACACTTGCTTATACAACTTCTTCGAACCTGCCATCCGCATACTGTATATAACTGACCAACCTGCCAACTCCACCTAATAGCCCCCTACAGCTCTAAACCTCGACCCATTACACTCGCGTTCACCTTCATGACTTACCCCATCCATGCAGAGATTGAACAACCAGGGTTCAGGGGGACACGACGCAGCCTAGTCCCAGTCCCACTCTCACTGTGAACCAAGCACTAACCTTTATGGTCTACTGCCCAATTAGGAACTCGACTGCTAACAGCTGATTTTCGTCCACTCCATACAAACGCAACACCCTCCATGGCGCTTCCCTGTCGACCCTATCGTAGGACTTTTCCAAATTTATAAAGGCCTTTCCCTTCGCAAGGTACACCTCACAGACTTGTCTCACTGCTCACGGTCCTATGTAAGGCAGGGACAGCCAAGCCTAGGGCCTCGTTACACTTTTTCCCCTTCCACTTAGTAATGCTTTGGGGGGGAGACAGAAACCCCAAAAATGTTGTAAAACCCCGGGTGCTCTGCAGCACACAAGCAGTATAGACGCTTGCGTGAGTGGAGAGAGTTACACACGTTACGCACAATCGCCCTTTGATTCTCATATTCCTTGTAACTCCTTGTAATTGCACCATCCGGACTGCTTCTAGTCCCATTGATTAGCACTAGCTTGTACAACTTACCGACAACTCATAACAAACTGATAGCTACCTCTTAAGTTGCAGCATTCATTTTTTATCTTCTCTGCCCTTTAACAGTGAAACAATGCAAGCACTGCTCCACTCAATCGGCAGTACGCCCGACACAAAACAATGCAAGCACTGCTCCACTCAATCGGCAGTACGCCCGACACAAAACAATGCAAGCACTGCTCCACTCAATCGGCAGTACGCCCGACACAAAACACAGATTCTGTAGCCTTACCAGTCATTCGACTGTCGTTACTCCACCCCTCTTCCGTAGAATCCAGGGGTTTTCCCCTGCTATGATCACCTTACCGCCTCCTGCACCTATTTTTGATAATGTCTGCAACAAGTCACTCTCCAAACACCGTCATCCGTGCACCTCTACCCACATCAACGATGTGGGTTGATGTGGGTAGAGGTGCACTCTGTTTCAAAGCCTCGCCACGTGCGCTGTCTCGGCTGTGTTGACGTGAACGCAGCCTGCACCCTGCCCGGACCTCAGGCCAACCGATACTTTCAAGACACCAAAGCCACAACATATACACTGCTGCTACAAACAGTGTTCTGGTGTCCACGGTTATAATTATGCCATACGGGTGGCCATTTGTCAACTGCCACACAGCCCACAAAAGTAATTCAAATAACAGCAATTATGCTCTACCCCACCATTAGGCCGGTCACCCTTTCTCTCTTCCCACCTCCTCCTGTCTTAACACTCGCGCGTGTCGGTGGGTATCGATGATTTCGGGCGGTGCGCTGGCGCGGTTTCCACCACCGCAGGTGAAAACTGCGGCTAAACAGCAGCAACAACGACAACATTAGCCTTTTTGACATTCTCAATATTCAACAAAGAGGTCAACATACTCGGCCCACTTTTTCTGCTCATCACCACTCTCCAACAACAACCGGCCATTTTCATCTTTCACTACCTCATGTAATATGTCATGAAGCAAACTCACTCCATTTGCCGTCTTAGTCGTAATAAAAGCACCCTTTTCTCCTCCAGGAGACGACGTGCGACTGGATGGCCGTGCTGCGCCCCCTTTGCGTCCCCCAGACCGTCAATGCTCCCAAGCTGCAGAACCTCAAGTTCATGAAGTCTCTACAGCTCACTGTACTACAGGCTGCCCGGCTGCCCCCCAAGATAGTGCCCATGCCCTACTGCCTGGTCTCCCTCAACCAGGTGCGTACTGTATAGTGATCATGCCCTACAGCTGGATGTCGCTACACTAGGTGCGTGCTGCCTCTAGTCCATGCCCTACTGCCTGGCGTCCATCAGCCAGATACGTATTTCCAGGTGGTCATCAAGAAGGTGCTCACTGGCTAGACTTAATGCCTCAGTGCCGGGTGGCCCTCAACCAGAAACGTATTGTCTAGTGGCCCTCCCTCATTGTTTGGTGGCCCTGAGAAGGTGCTTACTGGCTAGTGGCTATTTCTTAGTGCCTGGTGACCTTCAGCAAGATCCGTGCCAATGCTTTATTTCCTGAGTGGCCCTCAACCGGGTGCATGCCTAGAGCCCATGACATATTGCATGGTGCCAATCCTGTCGGGCTCATGCAAGGAAACGCATATATTTGTCTGTTCCGATGCAGGGACTGACCACAACTTATCGACTCGCTCATTGCTATTTGACGTTCGGAGCAAGAAGGACACTGTCTCAATCACGCTCGTCATTTCAGTCTTACAGAT
The DNA here is from genome assembly GCA_016164225.1 of Gammarus roeselii. Lineage (NCBI taxonomy): Eukaryota > Metazoa > Arthropoda > Malacostraca > Amphipoda > Gammaridae > Gammarus > Gammarus roeselii. The sequence goes on from SDVV010030451.1 coordinate 4,843, forward strand.
ACAGACACTAGGCCGCATCACCCAGAAAGGAGGGTGGCCGACGGCAAAGCGCACCCCATACGCTCACACTCGCATAACTTAGTCCTTTTGTGCTAAAGGGTTTTATCTATAAAAATTCACTAATCTAATCTATTCTATTGATCTATTCCCTCAGGTGAAGGTGTGCCGCACCCGCGCCAAGGCCGGCCCAGACCCCGTCTGGGAGGAAGAGTTTGTACTCGACGACATCCCGGAGGACGTGGTCATGTTCACTATCACCGTCTACAACGCCGGCAAGAGGAGTAAAGACTCCGAGGTGAGATGACCCTCTCCTGCATAGGCTGTTGTTTAAACACTCGGTCTCGCCCTAAGGATTTTCCACGGGGGGAAGGAGAAGGCATCATTCAGTAATATGGGCACTCCACAAAAAACTGATTGATCACTACACAAAAATTAAAATGGTTAGATCGCTTCACAAAAATTAGAATGATGGAAGAGGGGGAAGGCATGACGTCGAGCCCCACTCTCTCGGTGCGCTACTGCTTGAAGAAGAGTGACAGAAGTTGAGTTGGTTCAATAATGAGGGGAAGCTAATGGTCGTAGTTTACCACTCATAACTACATAGGAATGATTTTATTTGGAGGTGACAGTAAGGGAATTTATAGGCTGACTCAACATAAAATATTGATGGAGAACCGTCATTACTTGTTTCAAACTGTTTAGACCCTGATGTTTGTGAAGTTACGCCTCACCCATTTATTTGAATCCACTCTGAAGAGTTATGGACATTTTGATCCTGTACTGAGAATGTTTTCATTGTTGTATCAAATGACTACGTGAATATACAGACATTAGGTCGAATTTCCCAAAAAAAGGAGGTAGCCGACAGCAAGGCGCATCTCACACTCATGTACACTCGCACAACTTAGCCCTTTTGCGCTAAAGGGTCCGGCCGGGAGACCCCGCAACGCACCCTCCGAATCATGAGTGCGGTCCGAGGTCAGTGTCGGCAGCAAAGCCTGACAGTATGACTCCATTTACAATCATTCTCCACTCACACCTATTCATTGCACTCTCCCTTGCTACCTCGACACTCAGTCTCGCCTTCCTAACGCCTGCTTCACACCATCCATCCACCCAAATTTCGGTCTCCCTCTAGGCCTACGTCCACTCGCCTCTGCCTTCAACACTTTTTTACCTATCTCCCTTCATTCATCCTCACCATGTGCCCGAACCATCTCAGAACACGCGAATCAACTCTGTTCTCTTACTTTTTCACCATCCTCGTTCTAGCTCACACCACATCGTTATTGATCCTGTCTCTCAGCGTTAAACAAGCCACGATCCTCCAACACTTCATCTCGAAGGCATTCAGCCTTCTTCTCTCTTCTGCTCTCACCCCCCAAGTCTCAGCCCCGTAAAGGACAGTTGGGACAATTGCACCCTCATACAGCCCTCTCTTTGCTTCGATCCCCAACGTCCTGCAGGTCATTACACTCATCAGTGCACCAAACACTTTACACCCTTCCTTCACTCGCGACTTCACATCAGTTTTCCACTAGTTCAGTCTTCTCCACACGGGAACCCAGATACTTAAAATATTGAACTTCCTCCAATATCTATCCATTAAGGAGGACGCTAATTCCGCTCGCATCGGCAGTCCTCGAGTATCTAATTACTTAACTCTTACCCACGTTCACTCGAAGCTTCCTCCTCTCACACACTACCAAACTCAAACACTAGCCTACTCAGCTTCTGCTCTGAATCTGCCATCAGTGTCGTATCATTCGCAAGCAGTAACTCACTGGCTCAACTGCCAACTCCGCCCATTCGTTTCCAGCAGCTCCAAGTCACGACCCAATACAATATGAAAACCAATATTATTTTCCATGCGTAACTAAATCAAAAATAATTCCTAGGCCTCTGTAATATCCGAATTTGTTGTAGGTTTCTTGTCATAATCTATTTTTTTCAAAATCCCAGCTTTGCGCAGAGGCAGTATCATAACCAATGAGTGACAAGTGAGTTCGAAAACAACATCGCATACTGTTCTTATCGTCTAAGCTCCAAAGTTAGCAAGTTTTTAGGGTATAGAAGCTTATTTTTTTTGCTGTATCAAAATAAAGCCGGTCACCGCTCTAAGCCGAATATCGCTCCGAGACCGGATATCGGCTCGTAAAGGTTACAGTTTTCAACTTTATTGGAGATATCGACTATCATCTCTTTAGAGCGAGAGCAATAAGGCACCTCAGAGAGATACCCCTTGGGGTATCCCAGACTTACCCGCCTTCCCGGCGTTCTCGTTAACCACCAAATATCATTTGTCCTTTTGTGTGAATGTTTTGATTTAAAAGATCCCTCCACCGTCTCCCCCCCCTTTCAGTTTGTAGCCACATCCTCTCGCTTGGTGCACAAAGAGGTGATCCCCTCACTGACATCGGGATTTGAAAATTAGAATCGAAACCAAATGAACACAATTAAAATAGTTCAAAAAAGTTGATCAAACAAAATTCTTCACAATTTTTTTTAGATTAAGGATGAATTTTAAATGTAAGGAAGGCCCCACCTTCAGTACCCAGAACTCCGAGTAGAAGCCGGGGATCAAATAGGGGGCAAGACCGTGCCCTATTGGAGAGGGGCTGATGGCCCCTCCAGAGCGTCGCACTCAAACCTGTCTGCGAAAAAGAACGATGAACCCCTCAAAAGTTCCTCATCGACAGGAGACCTGACTCATGTCGTAGTTGATGACACAAATGAACGCTTCTCGAAGCTGGACGCAAATATAATCGGAATGCAGAATGTCCTAGGCAAGATGAGCAAAATTATGGGCCTTCCCGAGCTGGAGACTGAGGACTGTTCGGCGCCCTTTAGGGAAGTCTGTGAACGCCTCACTAAACTCGAGAACCTTCGTGCAACTATGAATACCCAACTGGATGAGCTGATGAAGAGGATAGAGTCCAGGGAACCCGTAACCTGTTCGTGTGCTTCCTCCTCTGACCTCTCTGATAACATAGCTCTCCTCCCAGCCGAAACTCATAACGCCCGAACACCAAGAAACATAAAGAGGTGACAATACACTCGATTTGATGACCATAACCTATTCAACAACGGCCCTAAATTTCCCGAACACTTGAAAATGGCATTTGATGTCAATGACAGATCGTATATTAGCCCATATAAACTACGAGAAGAACTGGGCTCCATGACTGGCCGTCCAATTGTCAACATCACCGCCAGCGGTGACGAGAGCTTCACCAATAAAGTAGACACAAAACTTCAAAGTGACGCTATACTGTCAAAAAACAAAATATGCGAAAAGCCTTGTAAAATCATACCACACCCAACTTTTTCCATGAGTTCAGGCCTGATTTACATCGAGGGTCTCCCGAGTGATGAAGTCGACGAGTTCATCATCGGACTCGTCCAATACGAGGAATGTATAATTGAAGCGAAAATCGCACCGAAAACAAACACCACTACGGTCCTCCTGCTTAAATCCAACAGCCCCACCCCACCTAACTATATAGACATACCTTTTTTTGACGCCAAAACCAAGGTTACACCCTTCAACGTAACACAAGACGTCCGGTAAGCAAAGATGCTCACACTGCTCCCAAAACAACCACAATAAATGGGTGGGACGATCCCTTGTCGTGGCCATCCGAAGAATCTCACTGCTTTTACTGCAAAGTAAACGGCCACCATACGGGACACGGAGACTGCCCTTAGGACAAGATTGAGAGAGATCCTGCAATACCAAACGGATCATAAAGTCAGGCGACGAGAGGCTGCGCTTCCCCCAGTCTGACCCTCCCACCCAGGAGAGAAGATCAGCATAATTTCCTACCCATTTGTAGATAGCGGTGCAAACAAAGTTGCCCCCTCAATGAACCCATTCATCAGGATGAACCGGGCAAACAAGGGCGATATGGCCTGCGGTATGCCTGGAATACAGCCACGTCATCAAATACTGCCAGCCACACATATCCCAACGCTGTAAGAGGTGCGCCGGCGAGCATGACCGAAAGGACTGCACAGCCCACCAACCCAACTGCTACTACTGCTCATGCCTTCATGGGGCAGGTGACCGCGAATACCCAAAGTACATGGATCAAAAATCAATGGCAATCATACAAAACGACCGCTGAGTCACTCGAAAACAAGCCATCCAAATCTTTTACGATGAAAAACCCAAACTGCCGATGAAAAACACCAGTACTAACATTATCACAACCAGCCCAGCGACCGCCTCTTAATAGAGGCGGGCGCCCCAAGCAATGAATCAACCGGTGCCCAGGAGAGCACTGCGATGGATGCTGCCCCAGTGGACCATGAAGAGAGGTCCCCTAACACGAAATCTAAAAGGCGAAGGAACAGAGATTAGATTCCTCCGACGACGACCGCGGGGTACAAGAAGCAAAAAAATAGCAACATCCCACGAACCACTGCTCGCTTTGATCATCGCGTTGAACGACTACTGACCGTCTTAACTGCGACCACACCCAGCGAAAACCTGAGTGAGACATACAACCATCAGCTAACATGCCCAACACCAGAACATCTCACAAGTGAGAACGACCATCGCCTGCGCGAGGACGCGTTGAAAGTCTACAACGAAGAACTGATACGGGTAACCGCTGACCGACCATGCACCGCACTCGACTCAAATATCCCAATGACTACTGCTCAGCCCATCATAATGTTTAAAAAAGCCTCCACAGAAGAGAAACGCACTCGCTCAAGAAGCAAACACAAAGATCGTACTCCCTCTTCTTCCCCCTCTTACAAAAGCACTCACAGCCGAGAACGCAGTGAGTCTAGGAGATCATGTTCTACAGAAAGCGGACGCTCTTATGAACGCTCTCGATCTAGGACACCTGCTCCTCGTAGACACGAACACCACGAAAGTTCCTACAAACCACGCGACCGCTCCAGACCATCAAGATCTGAGCGTGAAACAGATCCGAAATGAACAAAAGTACAATACATCAGTGGAATTGACAGGGACTTAAAATCAATAAAGATGAATTATTATCGCTAATCTCCATCCATAAGCCTTTGGTGGTAGGCCTCCAGGAGATCAAACTCCGTGACACAGCCACCTTCACAATCCCTCAATATGTAATACACCGTCGCATAGGTCACAATAATGTGACTGCACACGACGGAGTGGCACTTATGATCCATCAAAGTATACCTCATCACCTCCTCCCTCTGAGAACAGAACTCCAAGCTGTCGCAGTGAAGATATGTATCTCAAGACCAATTACAGTGGTATTTATCTACTCGTCACGAAACCACGACCTCGCGGAGGCACTAATGACCGATCTGCTAAACCAATCCCGTACTCCTCCTTGGAGACTTCAACGGCTACCACGAAGTGTGGGGATGCGTGAGAACAGACCTCAGGGGACTGATAATGCCCAACACCATAGACACTCACAACCTGGTTCTTCTCAACGACGGACAACCCACCCGGATCACCCACTTCAGCTCCCCAACTCGTTTAGGGAGTCCTGCCTTCAGCACATGACAGTGATCATATCGCTCCTTACTAACCGACCAAACAACCCCAACGCACAGGAACTTCGATTCAACTACCGGAAAGCCAACTGGGAGGAATACTCGACACATGTTGCTTGGGACGATGTAGAGGGCCTTCCCGAAGGCATTTCAGAGCGCGACCTTGTCATACATCTATACGAGAAATTCCTAAGTGCAGCTGTCGAATGCATTTCCCGATATTTACCCTCAACCTTTTTCCCAAAACCTTGGTGGTGCCCGGAGGTACAAGAAGCAATGGACCAGCGTGAAAGGATGTACGAGGTCTTCCGCCGCGCATGTTCTCCCAGGAACCGAGTAGCCTGGAAAAAGGAAACTGCCGTGTTCTGCAAACTTGGCGTGGAGAAGAACAAAGAAAGATGGACTTAATTAGTTAACACAATCAATCGAAACACCCCTCTTTCCCAAGTGTGGGGAAAAATCAGACGTATCCAAGGTCGCCCCGAGCGACCTATCCACATACTCTCGGACGGAGACACCGTCTATTCTTCATACGCGGACATCGCGGACAACTAGCTCAGACTTTCAGCCAAATATCGCAATAAAAAAAATCACAAATTATACGGCTTCTTTCCAACAGGAAAAGGTCCTATGAGAAAGTGGGCATATCGACTTCACTTACGCAAATGAAGAATTCTACAACAAACTTTCTTCCTCCATGAACTACAGTATGTTATCGACTACACTTGTGAAACCTCACCGGGCTGGACCGAGTGCACATCAATATGATCGAACACCTTCCTGACAACGCTCTCCAGCACCTACTAAATGTGTTTCATACGTTGAATTCAAATTCATTCTTTCCCAAACAAGGGCGGGAATCCGTAATTATCCCGATACAGATACAGATACAGACACTAGGCCGCATCCCCCAGAAAGGGGGGTGGCCGACGGCAAGGCGCACCTCACACCCTCACACGCTCACACTCACACAACTTAGCTCTTTTGTGCTAAAGGGTCCGGCCGGTAGCCCCTCAACTTACACTCTGGGTCCCGAATGTACCGAGGAACCGTCGTCAGCAGCAGGGCCCGACAGTTTTCACTGGTTTACCCCCGCCGCGTCATAATGACCGGGCCCCCCCCACACACGACCATCCCGACAGCGGGATGCCAAGGGCGGGAAAGCACATCAGAGCAGCGTCAAAATCAACCATTCACAACCACTCTCCACTCACGCCTGTTCATTGCACGCTCTCTCGCCACCTCCACATTCATGTCTCTTCTTCCCAACGCCTGCTTCAGACCATCCATCCATCCAAACTTCGGTCTACCTCTAGGCCTGCGACCACTC
>SDVV010030452.1:0-11674 GCA_016164225.1 Gammarus roeselii
ATGGTGAAGAAGTTGGAGAACAGAGTGGATTCGCGTGTACTGAGATGGTTCGGGCACATAGAGAGGATGGATGAAGGGAGATTGGTGAAAAGGGTGATGAATGCGGGGGCGAGTGGTCGCAGGCCTAGAGGTAGACCGAAGTTTGGGTGTATGGATGGTCTGAAGCAGGCGTTGGGAAGGCGAGACATGAATGTGAAGGTAGCGAGAGAGCGTGCAATGAACAGGCGTGAGTGGAGAATGAATGTGAATGGTTGATTTTGACGCTGCTCTGATGTGCTTTCCCGCCCTTCGCATCGTGGATGCTGCTGACGACGGATCCTCGGACTGCACTGGTGACCCAGAGTGTATGTTGAGGGGGTACCGGCCGGACCCTTTAGCACAAAAGGGCTAAGTTGTGTGAGTGTGAGCGTATGAGTGTGTGAGGTGCGCCTTGCCGTCGGCCACCCCCCTTTCTGGGGGATGCGGCCTAGTGTCTGTATCTGTAGCTCTTCCAACCCATTAAACCTACTCACTGACTTCACCGGCTAGAAAAAAGCTTTTGCCTTCAGTTAAATTTCCAGCCTATCACATGGAGCAATCTAAAAATCGAAAGGTAGTTGCAACAAAATTATTCTTCCTCCTCACTGTGTACTGTGCTATAATAATGAGAGGGCACATAAACACGGACCTTTTCAGATAGATACGCATAAACTTCTATTGCGTTGAAACATTTCTGTATGCACCGGCGTGCAAATGTGCCACAATTGTATGTTCAAAATGATTTTAATTTTCGTCCCATACTGGAGTGCTTGCTGGCGTTGATGATCTTCTCTTCCTATGGAGAAGCTGCTGGCCTTCACGCTTTGAGAAGCATAGGAATGAAGAACTTCTTGTAGAACTTCTGTTTAACACTTCATATACGCTTTTAAAGAAGAGAAGTAGCATCAGGACCGTGATGAACGTTACGCCGTACGAGGGAGCTAAGAGAGCCGTGCTCAGAGCTCCGTTGGAATTATACCATTTTATATATTTTAATATAAACCAATAATATATACTGCAATGAATTTCTGAGGCTGCTCAGAGAACGACACCCAGACTTCCGTTATGTATACACACACTTGCTGCTCCAAAACCATCGACGGAGTGGGAGCTGCCGCCGCCTTGCGGGGCAACCTCACATTCGGCTACCCTCCTTCAAGAGGCGTCTGTTTTTTCAGCAGTGCTATACGCACTGTAATCAGCCATCTCGATTATATAAACAAATCAAATCTCCAAACACGGCACATTCTTCCAATCCGAGTGCTCTAAACTGTTCATAACTTTGCATTATATACATCCGCTTAACGTGAAAAAAAAACGTCCTCTTCAATGTCTTCGATCACAATTAAGCGAACAGCGAATGTTTTCACTTCTAAATTATCGGTTGAAGAATAGGAAAGCCTGTTTCCCAGCAGGAGGATACATTTGGCCGAATTCCCCAGGAAGGGAAGTGGCCGATGGCTAGGCGCACCTTGCTTTCATTCTCATTCGAAAAATCGTCCGTGCAACCTGCAAAGCCTTCTCACCGACCCAACCTACCGTAGCTCCGGTGGAAAAGAAGCTCAAATCAAACCAACCTACCGTAAAAAGCTTGTCTTTTTCGGAAAACACACCGGACTACACGAAGCTGTCTTGCCCTACGGGGGAGTCTGCATTAACTTCGCGTCGGGACTCCGGTGGAAAATGGAAGCAACTACTACTACTTCCGGTGAAAAACGGAAGCTACTACTACTACAAAGCTGTCTGAATCTCAAACACCTGTGCAAGTGAGGCAGTCTCTCCCCCCCCCCCATTACGCAGAGATAACAATACATTAACGAAGATATGCGTCAACTCTTTACACTCGTGTACGGGAATAGGCCACAATTAAAATATGTACTTGGTTTTATCTTGACAAGACTAATATTTTCGCACGCGATGCTGTGCGAACTTACCTGAATCAATGACGGGGGAGCCTAGTATGACTCAAGTTGAGGCTCTGGTGGAACTGAGGCCCAAATCAAATCAGGTTGAGGCTCTGGTGGAAGTGGGGCTCAAATCAAACTCACTCAAACCTCTATGTATTTGGTCTCGTCAAGGGCGATCAAATATGTATCAACTGTCTGTGCACGAGACTCGCAACAATTTGATGAACGTAGCCATGCGATCTGCTGCGCCACCATGTCTATGGTGGCACCCTGTAAATGAGGCCCAAATCAAATCATGGTGGCACCCGGTGCCAATCTTGGTAGAACACTTGCTGATGAAATGAAACGCGCTCGCGGCGGCTCAACGAGTTTTCTAAAATCGCACGTGCAATCTATTATCCTTCTAACTGACCTAACCAACCAGGAAACGAAACTGCTTCCGGTTGTCGAACCTGCCTGTACGAAGTGGTGTAGAAATGAGGCAGCGATGCTATATTTTTCCTCACAATACTTCGACATATTGATAGCACGAAAGTGCTATCTACTTAAGTACATACCCTTAACTACTTTCGTTCCTCCGGTGGAAAATGAGTCCCAAATCATATCCTCCTGTGGAAATAACCAAATCAAACTGACTAATTTCGTTTAAGTATTATTCCTCTATGCACCAGCGAGCATACGTGCTCTAGCTAGAAGTTCAAAAGAATGTTTAATTCTGGTAGTTTCTGCACACACTGGTGTGCGAACCTATCATCAGAATCGATTAATCTTCCTTCGTGCAGTGCAGGGGAGCTTGTAAATACTAACGTCAGAATACCAGCGCAGATAGACCCCTTAATCAAGACTAATTCATCTTCACGTAGGTTGAGGCTCCGGTGGAAATGTGACTCAAATCAAATTTAACCCTGTTCGTGGCATAAATAATGCTTGTGAACATCTCTCCTTTAGCCGATTTAACGTGTAGCTAAATTATACACTCAATGTTATCGGGGAAATGAGGCTCATATCAATGTAATTGGTATATCTTCGTTCACAGTCACATGTGGGCGAGTGGTGCAAGTAATTGATACCTTTATATTTCGCAACTGTTTTGGTATAACTACTTATGTATTTTTTTTCAGTTTCCTTTATCGAGCCTCACAACCTGAAGCCCGACCAGTTCCGGAGAGAGATGAAGAAGATGGTTCCGAAAGTTATAACCTAAACCCGGAGCACTTGTTTGGTCTTATCCTGTTTGATTAGCCTGGCAGGTTGTCCAGCATGACTCGACGAGGCGATGGCAACGGGTGACTGATGTCATGGAAACAAACAGGGCTAATTTCAACAAGATTACATCGCGAGAATTTATTTGAAGTTTGAAAATAACCAAATTTGACATAGTAAACTAGAAATTTCGACCGTTGTGATCTCAATTGCTTCACATATTACAACACAGCACAGCATTTTATTCTTCATCCAATTTCTTTTAATCTCGGCAAGCTCTGATCATATGGTAGGGCCGCTACTTCAGGAACTCTGATAGACACTAAGCAGAATTTCTGGCAGGGGGGTTACCGAGCGCAAAGTGAACCTCAAACGATGTCCATACACTCGCTGAAACAAACTTTGCTTCTTGCGCACAGGGTGCGGACAAGATACCCTGCAACAGTGTTCTGGCCAGGAGCGAGGTCCAAGATCAGCGTCAGCAGCAGGCTCCGACAGACCACTGATTTGCCCCCCCCCCCCCACCCCCCCCACCCACAACCATCACGTTTCTCAATCAAAACGTCAAAGACGAGAACACACATTAGAGCCGTGTCAAAAACTCCTTTCACAACCCTTACTCCACTCACGCGCATCTATTGCAAGACTTTGCGCAACTTCTACACTTGTGTCCTTCCTATCGCCTGCTTCACGCCATCCTTCCACCCAAACTTCGGCCTACGTCCACGCGTCTCTGCTTCGATCACCTTTTTCTAACATTTCAAATCCACACTCGCCTATCGCACGACCATTCGCTACCTTCACACTTGAGTCCTTATCGCCTGCTTCACGCCAGACAAAGACCGCCCTACGGGGGAGTCTGCATTAACTTTGCGTTGGGACTCCGGTGGAACGTGGAAGCGAATACAATACAATCACGCCAGTCATCCATCCAAACTTGAGTCTGACTCTAGGCCTACACCCACCCGCCTCTACTTTCATCACGTTTTTCTAAAACCTATCATCCAACCTCACCATCGCAGAACACGCGACTCTACTCTGTCCTCGACGTTCCTCGCCTCGTCTACATGAAGCCTCCATGTTCTCTGCGGAGCTTTGCACAATCGAACTAGCAGTCTCTATTGCAAAATAAGATAGCTTCCCCAAATACGTTGTATTCTCAGTCTGATTGTCCTTACCCAGCTCAAAACACTGCACTATGAACATCCAGTTCTACGTAAAATGCAGCACGATCTCTTTGTGATGACCGAGACGGGTCAGGCAATGGAGTTCTGCTGGATCCCCGAGCACGCTTGAAAAAGAGGAAACGAACTTGCGGGCTCGCTTGCTAAACTGGCATCTACTCACCAAAAACCATTTTTCGCAATACAGTACCGTGACAGGTTTCTATCATTAACTCCCATATAACATCCCGATGGGATGAAATGTGGCAACAGAGTAGACAAAAAATGCTTTGAGTCAAACCCTCAGTCGGAGAATGGGAAACAAAGTTCACCAACAGGAAAGACCAAGTGTTCATCAACCGCTAGTGCACGGGACACACGTGGATAACTCACAACCACCTGATGGATGTCGACATAGGACCAAACGCACCACCTTGCCCCTGTTGCCACCAAGTGGCTTTCTATCAGCGTGAAATATTTACTGATGTTTTGCAACACACTTGCGGCAGCCCGACGAGCGTTCCTAGAACACCCGTGTAACCTACAAAGCCTACTCACGGACCCAACCTACCGTAAAAAGCTAATCGCTTTCGGAAAACCCACCGGACTATACGAAGCTGTCTAAACCCCAAACACCTATGCAATTGAATGGTCTCTCCACCCCATTACGCACATGAATAACAAAACACATTTTACGAAGATACGCTTCAACTCTTTACTCTCTCGTACGCGAATATGCCACAATTGAAATATGTACTGACTTTTTTTTTCAATTTTCATCTTGACATGACTAAAATTTTCGCACGCGAGGCCGTACGAACTTACCTGAATCAACAACGGTCGCGCTCTACGTGGGAGCCTATTATGACTCACGTTGAGGCTCTGGTGGACAACCTTCCCTTTGATTCCAAACCCAACGTCCTACAGCTCATTACAGTCTTCAGTACACCCAACACTTTACACCCCCCCATCATTCACCTCGGTTTCCACTGGTTCAGTCTTCTTCACATGAAAGCCTAGGTATTTGAACCTAAAGCACAACTTCCTTTATGAGGACGCCAATCCTGCTCGCACCAATATTCCTCGAACGACTCATCACTTTACTACAACTCACGTCAACTCGCAGCTTCCTCCTCTCACACAGCCGAGCAAACTTTGGCTTACACAACTTACCCGAATCTGGCGGCAGAGCTAATCATTCACAGACAATAACCGAATCAACTGCCAACTCCGCTCATTTGGTCCCAACAGCTCCCACCCTCAACCCATCACTCGCGTTGACCGCCCTACGGGGGAGTCTGCATTAACTTCACGTTGGGACTCCGGTGGAACATGAAAGCAAAAAATAAATAATGAATCACTCGCGTTCACCTCCCTGACTACTCCATCCCTGTAGAGATTGAACAGCCAGGGACATCTAACGCAACCCTGTCTCTCACTTCCACTGTGAACCAAGTACTCACCTCTCCAGCGACTCTGGCACATACTCTGTCAACATAGAAACTTGACAGTTTTCAACAAATGTACCACGCCAGATATATTAGATTAGATTAGAGTGTCAAGGCTTTCTAGTGCACTGGAGTCAATGTCCTTCTGGCACCGAACGTCAAACCAGCAGCCAACGCTGCATCAAGTCATCGACAAATCATCCTCAGTCTCCGGAATTGTTTCAACTCACGGCATGCTTAGGTCATTACTGTTCATAGGGATATAGAGAGAGGTCACAAATGTGTCCTGCTCAAAGTGAGCAAAGAAAACTGTGGTCCTTCGGGATGGAGGAGTTTATTGGTAAGTAAGATAGAGTATGATCAATTCACAACTGATCAGATTTCAGTTAGGATTCCGGTTTCTTGGAGGTAGCTGAGGAGTGGTTCCGCACTGAATTGTCTCTGAGGGAACTCAGTAAGCATTAGGCGGAGTATATTAGGAAGGTCCAGGAACCGGCTCCTGGGGAAGTATGTGCGCCGACATTCCGTCCATGTGGGGCATTCTGCCAAGACATGGGCTATTGTAAGAATGACTAGCCAGTCCATGCAGTAAGGAGGTGGTGACGCCTCCATTAGGTGTCTGTGTGTTAGTCTGCTATACCGCCCTACGGGGGAGTCCATTAACTTCGCGTTGGGACTCCGGTGGAACATGGAAGCAAATAATGAATAAATTAGTCTGCTATGTCCTATTCTCAGTCGGCATAGTTACCTCCGTTCGTCGAGATCTGATGCTTGATGAGACCCAGGGTATGGGTGCGTCTTTAATAGTACGCAGTTTATTTCTCATAGGAACATAAGACCATTCCATGTTCCATTTGTTTCGCACGACTTTTTTAATCGCTGGGTAGAAGTCTTTATATGGGAGTGTACGCTGTTCTGCTGGGTCAGGCGCCGCTGCTGCTCTTCGCGGCGCTTCGTCCGCCCGCTCATTTCCCACCACCCCACAGTGACCCGGAACCCAGCACAAACAAACGTTCTTGTTTCTGGAGGACAGTCGCACAAGCCAGCGCAAGATTGCTGAAACGACAGGGTGGCAATTGTTGAAGATTTCCAGGGGTTGAAGCGCACTGAGCGAATCACTGAAGATTGAGATATTGGCATCTGGAAGAGTATCAGCCGCCAAGAGGGCGTCGGCAATGGCCGTGAGTTCAGCAGTGAAGACTGACGCTGATGGCGGGAGTTTCCTTGTGACGACGCGCCCGGGTAGCACCGCTGCACAGCCCACTGCATCGCCGTCCTTCGATCCATCAGTGAAGATGTGCAAGCTATCAGCGTGACGTCTCCGCATGAGCTATAAAAATTACTCGAAGATTTTGGGGTACAACATCTGCCTCTCGGCCAGTAAAATAGTGAGGGCAGAGCATATTTTCTGGTAAACGCCAGATGGGAATAGCATCTCGTGGGAGAGGGTCAACCATAATGTGTGGTAGTCCAAGCTCAGCAGTAAGGAGCTCGATGCGTTTAGAGAAACTCGAAGAAGGAGCAAGATAGGGGTGATGCTGTCGGATTGTGGTACACGTAGGGGAGGTGGGGCGAGCAAGAACATGGCAATAAAATGGAATTTGTGTCTTAACGCTCCCGTGCCACATAATAACTGAGAACCCCCTATATAGTACAGGCTGGTCCCTAGTTTGTGCTGGGACCTTAAACCGCACGTTTGCTTGCATTATCTATATTAATCTAAATTAAAGTAAACTCGGTAAAGCCGGTCAAGAGGCCTCTAAAGTTACCTCCCTGGCCCCTGGCGCGAACCAGGGGGCCGACGGGGAGTCGGAAGAAACTCCATTCGGGAGAGACCAGCATCCCCTACAGAACACCGGAGACCAAGACTACATCTGCCAAGATCATCAGCCTCGCCAAGATGACCAGCACCACCTCGGAGGACGACGACCGGAGAGACGGCCGCATCGACGAGTTGACCAAGAACGTCCAGGAAATACTAAACCTGCTGAGCCAAGCGACCGGCCTCTCTGAACAGAAAGCAGACGTCCTCGCCGCAGAACCAAGCACAATTGACGATCGTCTAACGAGACTCGAGGGTCATGTCAACACTATTTTCCTCCATATCCACGAACTAATAAAAAACCATCCAACTAAAGAACCCGCAACTTATACAAGTACCTCCACCTCTACATCTGACGACAACTTCGACAACTCTTCACCTCACCAGACTCCCAACAGAGCTCCAAGGAATTCAACGAACACAACTTGTTCAATAATAGTCCTACCTTTCCAGAACACCTAAAAATCACGTTCGACGCCAACGACAGACCGGACATTTGTCCATACACTCTGCGGAAAGAGCTAGGCTCCTTCACTGGCCGCCCAGTCGTGTGCATCGCCACCAGCGGCGACGAAAGCTTTGCCATCAGAGTAGACACAAAACTTCAAAGTGACGCAATTCTCTCCAAAAACAGACTCTGTGGAAAGCCATGCAAAATAGAGCCACACCCGACTTTCTCTTCAAGTTCGGGTCTGATCTACGTTGAGGATATCCCTAAGGAGGATATCGGGGAGTACATCACTGGACTCGCTCAATACGAGGACTGCGTTGTCGAAGCAAAGGTTGCACCGAAGATCACACCAAGAAGAGAGACTTTTGTGGTTCACCAGTTGGTCGCGCCCTACGGGGGAGCCTATTATGACTCACGTTGAGGCTCTGGTGGAAATGAGGCCCAAATCAATCTCCAGTTGGTGTTTTGGTAAATGAATAATAAGTGAATATAATTAATTAGTGGTTACTCAAAAAGTTGATAATATATGAGCTCAAGTGAGCAATAAGAATTCTGATTTGTGCTTTCACTTTCAAGGCACGGAACCTATCTGACTCCAAGTTATTTCTTTCCACATGAGAAGGTAAGTGTATGATCAAGCACAAATAACAGATACAAGGACAGTAAGAGGCACGGTAGCTTTTGGTGATTATTATTCCCAAAACTTAACTTTGTCAGGCTGTTCTGGGATAATATAGAAGGGGAAAGAAGAAATATAGGTAAAGGTATAGCCAGCTGAAAATCTTGGTGGCGTCAATGGATCCCAGTCTGCTGGTCTGCACGTGACTTTGTTGTGTGCGACGCGAATGGAAGTGTCTGGAAAATTCAAAGCGCGCTTCGCTTGTTGCTAGATTTGTTTGTAAGAATATTCCTCTGATTCATGTTCCATGGCTTTTAGTGCGTGGGTATACAAATTTATTTGGCTAAAATAAATATTTGTTGCACTGCCATTATAATTGGAAGTTGTTTGTACTAGCTGAACGAAATGGTGTTGCTACCTACAGAGATGTGCAACAATGAGATCAAAATATGTGATTGCCTAATCGTAATAGTGCTTGTGATGCACGTATAATGCGTTTAGTGTTATTTAAAATAATGTAGGGTCAATCAAGGACCTCTACAAGACTACCACAGCCCTAATACTAAAATTCAACTGCCCTACTCCACCAAAATATCTGGACATTCCCTTCTGCGCCACCAAAACCAGAGTTACACCATTTGAAAGACGTCCGATGCGATGTTATAAATGCCAGACATATGGACACAGGAGAGGAAACTGTAACGGCAAGCAAAGATGCTCATACTGCTCCCAGGACGACCACGACAAACGGGAAGACTCCCAATCATGCCAATCCGAAGAACAACACTGCTGTTATTGTGAAAGAGACGGACACCCCACCGGACACAGAGACTGCCCGGAGGAGGAAAGGGAGAGAGCGATCCTCCAATACCAGATAGATCACGGGGTCGGGCGACGAGAGGCTGTAGTCTCGATGCGCTCTTCCCAAAATGACCCTCCTAGCAGGGAGAGAAGATCGGCACCGTTTCCCACCCACTTCCTCATAACGTTCAAAGAAAGTGGTGCAAACAAAGTTTCATTCTCAGCCAACCCATTTACAATGATGAATTCACTCACCGAGCAACTACGAGGAAAACCGAAAGAAATACAACGACAGGGGAAGATTGATTGATTTGGGCCTCATTTCCTCCAGAGCCTCAACGTGAGTTATAATAGGCTCCCCCGTTGGGCGCGACCGTCGTTGGTTTAGGTAAGTCCGCGCAACCTCGCGTGTGAAAATATTAGCTTTGTCAAGATGAAGTCGGTACATATTTTAATTGTGGCATATTCGCGTATTAGCGCGTACGAGAGAGTATAGAGTTAATGCGTATCTTCGTAAAATGACGTCAGGGGAAGAAATACCTGGCCTACGTCACTGAACGTGAGCAAATCAAATCAAATATACAAAAGATTACTTACATCAATAAACTTAAAGTTACAGTTGAAACGCATCCTTCCTTCAACGATATCAAACGGATTATATACACCTCCCGTTACACGCCTACAACAGACCTCAGTGCTTATGCTGGAGGTCTGGCTGAAGACTACGAACTTACCGAAGTTCGTCAAGCAACATGGATAAAATCACGTAACGCAAATTCTATTGCATACCAAATCACCTTTCCGGGACATGACGCACCAGAATTCATAGTAATCCCGGGTGAACAATGAAGAACCAAAACCTACCCAGTAGCAACATGGCCCCCAATGTGCAAAAAATGCCTAGAATACGGCCACGTCATCGCATACTGTCAGCTACACACACCCCAACGTTGCAAGAAATGCGCTGGCGAGCACGACAGAAAAGACTGCCCAGTCCGCCAACCTAAATGCTACCACTGCTCATGCATCCATGAGGCAGGCGACTGCGACTGCCCAGTACATTGGACCAAAAAGAGATAACAATCACACAAAATGAACGCAGAGTAACACGGAAGCAAGCTATCCAAATCTGGAAAGACGAAAACCCAAACCGCTTCAATTATGCCAAAGCTGTCAAATCGACAAGCCAACCAAACTCCCCCAACGATATCCACACATCAAAACAACAGCGTAACAAAACTCCAACACTCCTATCTAGCTGCAGTGCTTCCTCACCCAGCCCGCACCAGAGACGCGCAGATCTAAAAATGATATACGCAAAGACCTGGAGGACAACGAGATGGATGCATCTCCCGCAGTTGACTACACAGCAAGGTTCGCTACAACGAAAACAAAAAGACAAAGGGATGAGGAAACCTCCGATATCCAGGCACCACTGAGCAAGAAGTTCAGTAACAACACCCAAATAACGACCCGCCAAGACCAAATCTCCGAACTACCTCCACCTGCCTCGAATGTGGCTCCATTCGTGGAAGACCATTGCGAGGGACAAGATCCTCCGTTAACAAACCAGACTCACGAACACACTCTCAGCGAGAACGATCACGGCCTGGCTGACAGCTCTTATCTTGAAGAGCTCATACGCGATTGATTGATTTGGGCCTCATTTCCACCAGAGCCTCAACGGGCTCATACGCGAGACCTCCGCACAACCAGACATATTACCTAGCCCAAATACCTCTCACTCCACACAAACATCCGCTAAGACGAAAAAACTAACCCAGAAGAAGAGCGCGCTCGCTCACGAAGCAAACACAGAGAGCACACACCCTCGTCTTCCCACAAGAGCATTCGCAGTCGTGACCGCAGCAACCACAGCAAACCACCTTCCACCGAAGGCAGACACTCCCGCGAACACTTTCAACCCGAAACCCCTGGGCAAACCCCAAAACACGCGAACCACAAAAGCTCCAGCAAACCACGCGATCACTCAAGATCATCAATTGGGGTGGATGGATGCTTATTCATTTTATAGATCATTAACACTTTATTTTAGTATTTTATTATTTCTTCTTGCTTGGGCTCTATTATTTTTCTCTGCCCTTTTTTCATGATGATAAACTTTGAATTTATTTATATTATTATTATATGTATCGAGGTTGGTTGAGACAAGGTGACCCAGGGAGGGAGGTTTTCGTGGGACCCGCGGGACTCGGGGACCCGGGGTTTCGGGAACCCGGGG
>SDVV010030453.1:0-11674 GCA_016164225.1 Gammarus roeselii
GATCCAAGTGGACCACCCCAAATCCACCTGGTCTCCCAAGTCCCCCGGGTTCCCGAAACCCCGGGTCCTCGAGTCCCGCGGATCCCACGAGTACCTCCTCTCCCTGGGTCACCTCCTCTCAACCAACCTCGATACATATAATAATAATGATAAAATTCAAAATTTATCACCATGAAAAAAGGGCAGAGAAAAATAATAGAGCCCAAGCAAGAAGAAATGATAAAATACTAAAATAAAGTGTTAATGATCTATAAAATGAATAAGCATCCATCCACCCCAATAAATAGAGATTAAACAGCCAGGACGACAAAAAGCAGCCTCGTCTCAGTCCCACTTTCACTGGAGCTACGCAATCTCATTGCTCCCCAACTCAGATACATGCTCTGAAGCTACAAAGACTACTAGCACTGGTAACCTGGAAACTGTTCAGAAAACGGCGACATTACGCCGAAAGTGACGTTTAAACGCCATACGTGCGACAAACATAGAATGAGTTGCAGTAATATTCCCCAGCAGTTGGTTCTAGGCCAGCCTCTTCACTGTCTGCTACAGGCTAGTCTCCTAGCTGTCTGCTACGCGTTTGCCTCGCGAGCATGAATAACTTGCACACTAGCCAACGACTTTCAGAGCCTTGCATCGAGCCTGAGAAGACGTGTCGGTGAGCAGGCAATAAGAATACGTTTCAACACACTAAAGATAACTTGAACGATGACATGCACTTGATCATGAGTAATCTTCCGCAAAATGTTAGAGCCACAATAGCGAAAAGATACAGAATGTTCAATCCAATTACAGATGAAGTAGGCAAGGCACAATAGATAGGGCCATTTTTCGCGATAAAAAAACAAAGCTGAAGGTCTGATTCCAAATGAAAGTTTTGAAAAGAATTTATAACACAAATATGCTCAATTGAACTAACACAACAAACGTTTACTGTGTTCACGTCAAATATGTTAAATTCAAAAGGCAGCATTCAAATGAGAAATCGCATGTTGACTACCCAAACTTCAGAGAGCCCTTGTTGCTGTTCAGTCTTCCTCAACGCACGAGTTCAGAATATTCGCTCAGCTGTTTAGACAAAGTGCAATGAAGCAGACGAAATATGAATAAAAGATGCAGTGTACAGTCGCGCTGCTTTGCAATAACACTCAATTGTATACAATTACACATAAAGCAGCCCTTACACGAATCAACAGAGACAATTGATTGAGTATAGCTCATTCAATTAGGAAGCAAATATCTTTTAGCGGATTTGATAGCTAAAATATTTAAAGTAGGGAATATTTAGCGTTGTTGTTCAACTCCAGCCCTTATTGCGATGAAGGAGCCAACAGCCAGCGCGCAGTCCTGGGTTCGTGATCGGTAGGATCATCTGATCCTCATCAGATCATCTCATCTTCGACCATCTCGATCGAGATGTAGTATTTGTAATTTGTCCTCGACCATCTCGATCCACGTGGATCGAGATGAAGAAAATTTGAATTTGTCCACCTACCTCTCCCCTAATTTACCTACTAATTATACGACTCGGTCGTCATTCATCTTTCAGATCATCAATTTTTATTTTCATTTTCCATGGCCACTCTGTGCTCCCTTGCTCCGTTACACACCTTCCCTAATGGCATCGACCACCACCACCACCACCACGCACAGTCCTGGGTCCGGAAACCCACCAACATGTGCAGTTTGGAAAGGTTTCAGCAGGTGCAAACTTCGATATTAGGCGTGCACCCCTGAGGGAGTCGATGCTGTCTGGCGAGGGTTCACCGACGCAATTTATGGATGAGCCCACCGAGTGCGATGGATGGGCACGACGTCAGGCTGGGCTCCACCGTATCGGGCGAATCCTTAGCATCGCAAACAGAAATCGGAAGGGACATCCCCCAGTCTATGCTGGTATGACTGGAGGGCCGCGACAGGTGGACCATGCCACCCTTGGTCAACCCCCAACTCCTCCATGTCCACCTTAGGTGGGAGACTGTAAGACCGTGTTGACTGTGTTCATCCAATGTAACAGCTGTGAAGTGTGTGTATCTGTTTGTGCATAGATGTGCTCGCTTGTGTGGGTCTGTATGCGCATAGATTTACTTGCTATCTGTGGGACGAGGAATGGTCGTGTAAAGAGAACCGAGGTCTGTTGCCAGGTGTGTAATGTAGGTATCGGTTGGTTTGACGTGGGCTCAGTAGGTTGCGGAAGGGATGTGCCGGATCGACAATCTTGTTGAAGAATAGATTCCCTCTCATATCAAGACGACATTTGAGAGGGAGGACCTTGGTTTCCTCATGCAAGTGAGGAAAGAGTGTTGTCTGTATACAGTCCGTTGCGATGCTCAGGGCCGTGTTCTGTAGTCTTAGTAGAAAATTAAGGTGTGTGGGGGCAAGTCAGAGAACCAGGCGATGCTTGCGTAAGAGATGCCGGGCCTGATGAATTGTTTGTCTAGTGTTGTAATTGATTCCTTGGAATGACCGTAGGTGGCTATGGTAAGGACTCGAGACACGTTCAGGTTAAGTTTGGCTTTCGTGTCGAAGTTGTTTGAGTGAGGTTTGAATGTCATACCCATGTTATAAGTTACTCGAAGGATAGTCGCAGTGTTATTGAGCGTGACATGAGGTTGGAGGCGGTGTTCACCGTTATCTGGTGAATGTGCACGCATGTCTGCCAGAGAGGAAGAAGGTTGAATGTTTTCGAGAGGAAATGTTTGAGGAGCATGACTGGAGTAACGCTGAGAGATCGGATCACCAACGACGTGGTTCAAATCAGAACAAGGAGGGTGGAAAAGTTGGAGAACAGAGTGGATTCGCGTGTTCTGAGATGGTTCGGGCACTTGGAGAGGATGGATGAAGGAAGATTGGTAAAAAGGGGTGATGAATGCGGAGGCAAGTGGTCGCAGGTCTAGAGGTAGACCAAAATTTGGGTCGATGGATGGTGTGAAACAAGCGTTAGGAAGGAGAGGTATGAATGTGGAAGTAGCGAGTGAGCGTGCAATGAACAGGCGTGAGTGGAGAATGGTTGATTTTGACGCTGCTCTGATGTGCTTTCCCGCCCTTGGCATCCTGTTGTCGGGATGGTCGTGGGTGGGGGGTTTCCGGCCATTATGACGCGGCGGGGGTAAACCAGTGAAAACTGTCGGGCCCTGCTCCTGACAACGGATCCTCGAACCGCACTCGTGACCCAGAGTGTTTGTTGCGGGGTTACCAGCCGGACCGTTTAGCACAAAAGGGCTAAGTTGTGTGAGTGTGAGCATATGAGGGTGTGAGGTGCACCTTGCCGTCGTCCACTCCCCTTTCTGAGGGATGCGGCCTAGTGTCTGTATCTGTATTTCATGCAGTTTGGATGAATGTGCGTTGAGTATTTTATAAACGAGTACGTGTCTTGGAACTGTGCCGAAGGCCTTACCAATATCAATGGCGCATACCAGGGTGCGTTGGCCAGCTTTTTTGGTTCAGGCCTTCGTGGATGGTCTGGAGTGTGGAGTCCTGGAACCGTGTTGCGTAGAGGAGAGTGGGATGTGGGCAATAATTTTGTTTAAAATCAGTCTCAACAAAGTTGTTGAGGGGTTTGGGAGGAGAGAAATGGGTGTGCATTAGACTGGATTTGTGGGAGCTTTGTTTGGTTCCACGATGAGTAAGATTTTTCCCTTATTTCTAATTGTTGGGTATTGTAATGTGCAGATGGAAAAATGTAAGATGCCTGTGATAGTCGCGATGGCGTGTGGCCCTAGATGTTCAAAGTGAATGTATGAGATGCCGTCTGAGTTCATTGCTGATGATTTTTTGGTCTGGCGGATGGCGGCTATGGTCATTGCTGGTGTAAAGGGAGGACCAATGAATGGGCAGATCTGAAATTTGTTTAACGTGGAGCCTGGGACGACATGGGATGGGCCCCGGGTCGCCGGCGAGGCCGCCGGACGTACAGGTGACGAGCCACCCAGGAGTGGATGGATGTCGGGTGTTGGTGCGGGGGCGGTGTTACTGTTAACATCAGTAAGTTGTGGGTTGGGTGGTAGTTGATGCATTGCCACCCATGTGGTATGTTTCTGTTGTTATGGACACCAGAGCATTGTTTTGTATTGTGCGAGTGTGTTTCACATCATCACTGCATCGCGCAAATGCGGCGCATGTAAGGACGCCCGCAGGTGAGACATTGGAATGCGTTGGGGCACGGGTTGGGTTTTATGTTTTAAGGAAAAATTGTATAATAAGTGTCTCTGGTGTTTTGTTGGTGGGCCACTAGACCGGGCAGCGCACAGGCCGCATCCACGTCGACGCCACCGACGGCGACGTGAACGGAGGGAAAGAAGGTCGGTCGAGAGATTTTCACAGAACGTCGTCCAGAATGTTCGACGCCCTGATGCCGCCACCGCGAGCAGGTCATTTTGCGACATTCCGCCCCGCGCTCGTAGGCTCTATCTATTTGACGCTAAGAGATATAAGTAAAGAGATTACTCTGGCATTTGCAGTAGCAAGTTTCACACCACGAACACGATACGCATGTAAGTAGAGTCTATTTGATAACGCTACTCACACATCAATGACCCTAAAGGACCACATATTGCAATTGCTGCCTAGACTTTTATACATTTTGCGTGAAGCAAGTGCGATCGGCTTATTATGAGGGTATTAGTAGCCTCCAGAAGCGAAAGGTAAATATGGCAGCATGCATATAGAATAAAGGTGAATGACTTTGAGCGGACTGTAGAAAAGTGACGGCTAATAGCTAATAGATTATGGTGAGTAGGAAAGGAGACTTTGAGCAGACGGTTAGAGATGATAGCTAATAAATGAAGGTGAGTAGGAACATGAACCATTTGACTATGGAAAGAAGAAGGTCAGCACCGCGTGCAATCTCAAAATAAATACTGATGTAGACTACATATAATCAAAGGAAGAGGACACAAAATATTTTACACCCCGAAAAATACAATTACTCATTGGCATTCATCAATAGTGAAGATGTCAAAGTTCATCCAACAGCTACACCAATTGCCACACACGCTGCTGTGAACGAGACGCCATTACGATTTTTTTATATTGCTGCGGCAATCAAATGAAATGACTACTAACATTACTCTTCAAGACATTCCACCAACCACCTCCAAGCTCTCGGATGGATGGGCAGACAAATAATGGCAAACTGAACGAACTATTAGCAATGCCGGTGAGCTTTCGGTACCTTTTAACCAACTATCGATGTACTTGGGAACGGTAGCTGTATTAATAAAAGAAATCAAAGGAAAATTTTCATAAGATCAGCAATGGAGGGTTCAAATATATCTTCTCTTAATTATAGTTTCCAACCCTTGAACTGCATTAAAAAGCAACGGGAATTGTACAGCGGAGGATATTTTTCACTAATTTGTTACTATCCAACTTGGAGGTGCTAATATTCACAGATAAAAATTAAACTTCACATTGCATCCACTGCATACTAACTTGAGGGATTTGAAGCAGTGATCCATGAAAAACAATGAGATTACCGCTCTGAAGATCTCGTCTCTTTGAGAGCCGTTACGTCATCTTACAAAACAGACCAAACACAGCCACATATTGGATCACCAAATTACGTGATGCCAATCATACCGTACAGTCCAATATAAACGGACAGTCATAACATGCTAGTCTAGAATAAGTTAACAATCTTTTTAAACATACAGTAACAAGAAATATGATTGAAACTAGCAATTGCACCACTGCATTCAAAGGTAGCTGACTGGACCAGAAAAAAAGTCGAGAACTTTCCAAACGGCTAATAATTGGTAAGCTTACATTGCATTCCTTCTTCAAGTTTGTTTATGTCACTGGCAGGTCACATTAGTCTGCTCACCACTCATCAATTTGGGATCAGTTTGTTGATGATGTTGTCATGAATAGGCAAGCCCTGAAGCCCAGGTCATTCAGTCTGTATTCGAATTCGATCGAGCAAATTTATAGATTTTCCATTTAATGATGATGGACACAATAAAAACACTGAACACACACCGAAGCCCAAGGCTTGAGAGCCAGATGCGAGTTACTACTCTGCCTTCTTGCCGGCCTTGCCCTTCCACGCGACGATGAGTTTATAGGCGAAGAGCAGCGTGAAGATATGCACTTGCATCGCTACCATCAGGAAGGCGTACCATAGCCCAGCCACGGGGTAGCCCTGAAATGTGCACCACAACAAACACGTTGCTTCATATTTGGCAATCATTACAATCTGTTCTTGGGGAAGAACAACCTATTGGTCAGCTATCCAATACCTGGCCAGCAATACTAATGGCTAATCTATACTATTTAGGTTCAGTTTTCACAACACGAGTAAAAAATATTTTTTAAGCTGTTAAATGCTGATTTTTTACAACTAGTCTGCACACTTGGCTAAATAATGTGGATTTTACTAATTACTTTGTGGAAGCTGGTGCGGACACAGATCACAGACCTCACTCCTGAGCAAAAGTATGAGCTTGAAAGTCAAGTTTAGGTATAGATGTGAGTTGCGTCTGCCATCGTCATCCCGCATTTGGGGGATTTGGCCTTGCGTCTGTGTCTTATATAAAAGCTATAGACATTAATTGTATTAATTATATTTAAAGTAGCTGTAACATACCTACTGTTTGAATTGCAGAATGCAATTTGAAGCACTTTTCTGTTCCCCTTGAATGGGATTCTATCAGGCCTGCTTACCTGCCACATCTGAACATTGTCCGTGTCGTCCGCGGTGCAGAAAGTCCAGAAATCAGAGAAGTTGATCATGAAAGCCAGCACCACAGGCACAGTTGAGAGTAGGTTGATGAGGGCAAAGTAGACCTGCAAGTTCAAGGTGAGATTAAATGCAATGACATAGTAGATAAATTAGCAGAGGACTAAATTACGGCACTTAGGGAATCAACCAATACAGAACAGCAAAATTCAATAGCTAGCTACATTAAAAATAGCTTGAAATATTGCTGGCAGTAAAAATAGTCGTGAACCAAGAAGGATATGTCCTACAGCATTGTCTGTTGGCAATAAATAAATTTTCCTCCTTGTCAGCATTCAAGCAGGATTGCTTCATAATGATGGTTTTAGATATGTTTGATTATCCTTTTTTTAGCTATAGCATGAGTATTTTAAAATTTGAACACGAACATCCCATTGAATGTTGGATTGTTCACACAAGATTGAGAGTGGACTGGGTTTACACTGGCAATTTTTTAATCCATGAAAACATGACCATAAATAGACTACAGTAGGTTCTCCAGAACAGCTTTTCACTGATGTGTTGCATGGCATGATGTGATTAAGATGGAAAATTTGGAAGGTCACAGTAGCATACAAATGAGCAAAAACCTATTTAAATATAGTAGCTAAAATACAAAACCTTCCAATCATGAGTTGCATGAAGTGATCATTTCTCAGCCAATGAGCAATAAGACTCGCCTGAATGCCAAGACAATGATACAGATACAGACATTATGACGAATCCCCCAGAAAGAGGGGTGGCCGACGGCAAGGCGTACCTGAAACCGTCATCACACTCACGCAACTTAGCCCTTTTGGGCTGAAGGGTCCAGCCGGTAGCCCCGTAACACAAGCTTTGGGTCACGAGTGCGGTCCGAGGATCCGCTGTCAGCAGCAGGGCCAGACAGTTTTCACTGGTTTACCCCCGCCGCATCATAATAGCCGAGCGCTTCCACCCACGACCATCCCGACAACTTAACGCAAAGGGCGGGAAAGTAGGGCCCCCTCACCCACGATTATGTTGACAATGTGATGCCAATTGCGAGAAAGTGCCTCAGAACAGCCTCAAAAATCAACCATTCACAACCAATCTTCACTCACGCCTGTTCATTGCATGCTTTCTCGTTACTTCCACATTCAAGTCTCTCCTTCCTAATGCCTGCTTCACACAATCTATTCGCCCATACTTTGGTCTACCTCAATGCCTGCGACCACTCGCCTCCACCTTCATAACCCTTTCAACAATCTCCCTTCATCACAATGTGCCCAAACAATCTCAGAACACGCGAATCCACTCTGTCCTCAAACTTCTTCACCAACCCTGTATTGATTAGAACCACGTCGTTGGTGATCCGGTCACTCAGCAACACTCTAGCCCTGCTCCTCAAAGATTTCATCTCAAAAACATTAAACTTTCTTCTTTCCTCTGCTCTCACCCCCCAAGTCTCAGCTCCGTAGAGCACAATTGAGACAACAACACGCATACAACCCTCTCTTTGCTTCCATCCCCTACGTCCTACAGCTCATTCAGCTCTTCAGTGCACCCAACACTCTGCCCCCCCTCCTTCACTCGCGCCTTCACTTCAGTTTCCACTAGTTCAGTCATCACCACATGGGAGCCCAGATACTTATAACACTGAACTTCCTCCAACAGCTCTCCATTTAGGAGAACACTAATTTTGCTCGCATCCACAATCCTCGAGCATCTCATTACTTTACTTTGACCCGCATTCACTCGAAGCTTCCTTCTCTCACACACTCTACCAAACTCAGACACTAGCCTACATAGCTTCTCCTCTGTATCAGACACCAGCGCCGTATAATCCGCAAGCAGCAACTGCTTCAACTGCCAACTCCGCCTATTTGCTTCCAACAGCTCGAAGACACGACCCAGCACACTCGCGTTCACCTCCCTTCACACGCCATATTCATATTCCTCCCTCAACGCCCGCTGAAACTCCTCAGTTCTGCTTCTCATATTCAGTTCACTCCTTTTCACTACTTCTTTTCCTCATCCCACTCTTTTGTTGCCTTTCCTCCTCTGCTTCAATCTTAATCTACCTTGCACCAGCAGATGGTCAGACACTCCTCCACCCTCCTCTCTCATCATCCGCACATCCAACAGCCTTCCCAATACGATTCTCCTTGAAATCGGCACGAAATCAGTCAGCGCTCTATCCACCACCACCACCACGAGCTATCCTTACCCATGTGACTTGTGGATATCTAGCTTCTTGAACAAACTGTTCCCAACCACCAACTCCTGCTCCATACACAGACTTATCAGGTTTACTCCACTGTCATTTCTACCGGAAACGTCAAACCTTCCTATCACATTCTCCACCACTACAACTACAACTCTCGCATCGAGGTCACTCAGTACAACCACATTGAATTTACCTTCAAAACTCTCAATACTCACTCAGGTCAGTCCAAAATTGCTCCCTCTCCTCCTCATTCTTCTCGCTACCCAGACTGTATGCACTCACAAATACCCATCTTTCTACGCCTAACTTGACTTTCACCAACATCACTTTTGAGGACACCTCCTACAACTAGGTAACGCTACTAGCCAACCGATCACAAAAATATCAGCATCACACCTTCTTGTGCCCAGCCTTCCTCAACACCAGACTTTCTTCCATTTACCAAACCAAGCTCACATTCACCCTCACCTTACAACTTAGTCTCACTCAGTGCCAACCCATCAAACTTCGTCCTCACAAACATCTCACCATTCTCTCTCCTCTTTACTTCATTAGTACTACAGCCACGCACATTCAGCAACCCTAACAATAGGGTTTTGACAGGCGTGAGCCTCTCTTCCCTCGTTCATCTTGCCGTCCGGTCTTTAAGGGAACGGGATTCCTAGCCCCTTCAAACCCCGTACCTTTTAGTCGCCTTCTACAAGACGCAGTGGTTACGGTAGCCAAGATTCTACGCCCCAGCTACAAGGCCGAGTTGCATGAATTGCCAAAAATAAGCTACCTGCTTTTTCTAATTCATCAAGGTGAGTAAAAATGGGCAGGTAGCTTATTAATGTCTGCTCCACTTGAGAAAGGTTGTAACATTTTCACCTACACAAATTTCAAGAATTTATTAATATATCAGCTTCATTCAACATTCCCGGACGTCATGCAATAAATACCAATAGCTACATACATACTTCAGACTTACCACAAATCCAATGTGGTCCCAACTCACAGCATCAGTAAATGTACAGCTAAGAGTTGAGCTCATGCTTAATCCATCTGTTTACTAGCCGATTTGGACATTTTCAAAAGACAGTGGACAGCAGAAAAAACACATAAATTTTTTCATTATTCCAAGGCAAACTGATCATCACTGTTCCATTCAATAGACACTAAAATTCCACTTCATTAATTTATAAGCTTTCAACAAAGCTCAAGCGCTGCACTGCTGGTGTTGTCTCACCTGCATGTGAAGTACTTTGTTTCTTCTGATGGCTGACAGTCCCAAAAAACTGGCTGTTGAGCCCACGAGCCATACAAACTCCCACTTCAATGGCTGAAAGGGAGCAGGAATAGAAGTTGGCAACATCGTGAGCAATGATAACCACATTTATTATTAAATCAAGAGCTGTAGTAAATTAAACTAAACTAAAAACATCTGTACAGCATGTTCAGAATGAAAATCTGAGGCGATTCCTGAATTAGACTGTGACAATGAAAAAAAACATCTACAGTAAATCATCAACATTATTCACAGATGCACCCGTCAAGAGGGACCTTTGCAATGCCAGAGATACACATAGCTAGCCATACCAATTTTAGGCATAAGAGGTAACCCAAACTAAAGTAAGCTAGTTAAATGCATAAGAATTGGCATGAAAACAACCATGAAGAAGCATAAAAAAAACACTTTGCTATAAAAGAAACCCTCGTTTCAATTGAAAAGCAAATAGGAGATTTACATGACCAAGACAGGAATTTTATAATGACGTCTCTAAAGGGGCTAGGGGCTGGGAATCCCGTTTTTTGCAAAACCTTTCCTCAAAGACGGCAAGACGAGCGTGGGGAGGAGAGGCTCACCCCTCTCCGAACCCTATTGTTAGGGTCGCTATATGTGCGTGGCTGTAGTGCGAATGATGTAAAGAGGAGGGAGATTGGCGAGATGTTTGTGAGGAAGGAGTTTGATGTGTTGGCACCGAGTGAGACGAAATTGAAAGGTAAGGGAGAATGTGAGTTTGGTGTGGTAAGTGGAAGAAAGTCTGGTGTGGAGGAGAGTTGGGCACAAGAAGGGGTGGTTTTGATATTGAGAGATTGGTTGGCTAGTAGTGTTACCGAGTGGAAGGAGGTGTCCTCAAGATTGATGTGGGTGAAAGTTAAATTAGGCATAGAAAGATGGGTATTTGTGAGTGCTTACGGACCTGGCAGCGAGAGGAGTGAAGAGGAGAGAAAGCAATTCTGGACTGACCTGAGTGAGTGTATTGAGAGTTTTGTAGGTCATTTCAATGTAGTTGTACTGGGTGACCTTAATGCGAGAGTTGGAGATGTAGTGGTTTACAAGTGTTTACAAGTGAAGAAAGACAACAACAGGCCTAGTGGCCCAAACTAGGTTGCCTTTTGGTAGCAATAGTGTTAGTTCTGGAGTAGAACGTCTAAGAGGCCTATTGGCCCAAACTAGGTTGCCTTTTGGTAGCAAGAGGATTAGTTTTGAAGTAGAACGTCTAAGAGAGTTTCATGTGCCATTTCTAATTTCTTTATAACAACAGGAAATGGAACGGTTTAGCTATTTATCGGCAATATATGTAGAACTTATCGAGCCGCAACTTAAACGTTTCGATTGTATTGCTGTTTACAACCTCTGCTGGAAGTTTGTTCCATTCTTCGACAACTCTATACGTGAAGAAATTGCGCGTGATGTCGAGTGAGAAACGTTTCCCAACTATTTTGTATCCATTGTTCCTAGTCACTCCGTTTGTATCTAGAGTGAAAAGGCTCGCTCGGTCGAC
>SDVV010030454.1:0-11674 GCA_016164225.1 Gammarus roeselii
CTACTCTGACTGCAGTATGTCAGGCACGACACTACTCTGGCTGAAGTATGCCAGGCACAACACTACTCTGGCTGCAGTATGTCAGGCACGACGCTACTCTTATTGCAGTATGTCAGGCCCGACACTACTCTGACTGCAGTATGTCATGCACGACGCTTCTTTGACTGCAGTATGTCAGGCACGACACTACTCTGGCTGCAGTGTGTCAGGCACGACACTACTCTGACTGCAGTATGTCAGGCACGACACTACTCTGGCTGAAGTATGCCAGGCACAACACTACTCTGGCTGCAGTATGTCAGGCACGACGCTACTCTTACTGCAGTATGTCAGGCCCAACACTACTCTGACTGCAGTATGTCATGCACGACGCTTCTTTGACTGCAGTATGTCAGGCACGACACTACTATGACTGCGGTATGTCAGGCACGATAGTACTCTGACTGCAGTATGTCAGGCACGACACTACTCTGGCTGCAGTATGTCAGGCACGACACTACTCTGGCTGCAGTATGTCAGGCACGACACTAATCTGACTGCAGTATGTCAGGCACGACACTACTCTGACTGAAGTATGTCAGGCGCGATACTACTCTGACTGCAGTATGTCAGGCACGACACTACTCTGACTGCGGTATGTCAGGCACGACAGTACTCTGGCTGCAGTATGCCAGGCACGACACTACTCTGGCTGCAGTATGTCAGGCACGACACTTCTCTGACTGCAGTATGTCAGGCACGACACTACTCTGACTGCAGTATGTCAGGCACGACACTACTCTGACTGCAGTATGTCAGTCGCGATACTACTCTGACTGCGGTATGTCAGGCACGACACTACTCTGGCTGCAGTATGTCAGGGACGACACTACTCTGGCTGCAGTATGTCAGGCACGACACTACTCTGACTACAGTATGTCAGTCGCGATACTACTCTGACTGCGGTATGTCAGGCACGACACTACTCTGGCTGCAGTATGTCAGGCACGACACTGCTCTGGCTGCAGTATGTCAGTCGCGATACTACTCTGACTACAGAATGTCAGTCGCGATACTACTCTGACTGCGGTATGTCGAGCACGACACTACTCTGGCTGCAGTATGTCAGGGACGACACTACTCTGGCTGCAGTATGTAAGGCACGACACTACTCTGGCTGCAGTATGTCAGGCACGACACTACTCTGACTGCAGTATGTCAGGCACGACACTACTCTGACTGCAGTATGTCAGGCACGACACTACTCTGACTGCAGTATGTCAGTCGCGACACTACTCTGCACTGAAGCTCAGCAACTTGTTCTCTGCAATATACTTCCAAAAACATGCTTATTACCTGTAAAACCTTTTCTTCTGTTTTATGTTTCGTACATAAGGTAGTGAATATAAACGTTGTGTACTTATTTACGACATAAAATAAGTGCACACAAATAAAAAAGTACATATTATTATAAAACATACTTCAAGCCTTGTACCCTTCTCAGAGGATTACAATATAGTCTTAGCGAGGAACACAAACTCGCTCTCACACATGCAGATTCAAGGCTTCTAGAGGTAAAGGTCATAAAAGCCTACACGAGACGCATCGGGGTGTTCTGGCGTTTGTATACGTTAAATCAAGAATACAATTTAAATTAAGGTACAATTTTTTGTTCGAATAGATAACCCGGTTACTAGTCGAGTTTGCTAATGCGGAGCAAACGAGTACATTCCAATTCACGTCATAAGCTGAAAAACAGTTAGAAGGCAAATATTCTGAGACATGATTAGTTCATTGTCGATAATGTAGGTTATTGGCCGCCCAATTCTTCGGTCGGACCGGGACCACTCCGCACCAGCCCGCTACACGACTGGATGGCTTTACATACTCTTCGGTCGGACCGGGACCACTCCGCACCAGCCCGCTACACGACCGGACGGCCTTGCATACTCTTCGGTCGGACCGGGACCAATCCGCACCAGCCCACTACACGACCGGACGGCCTTACATACTCTTCGGTCGGGCCGGGACCACTCCGCACCAGCCCGCTACACGACCGGACGGCCTTACATACTCTTCGGTCGGGCTGGGACCACTCCGCACCAGCCCGCTACACGACCGGACGGCCTTCCTGGGCAATGCTCTGCTAGACCTCACCGTAATAATTTTGTATCATCTAATACAGTTGTGTTTTGAAGTCATATGTATGTTAAATGCAAGAAGTGGCTTGGTAATAAGTGCAGTTCATACGTTTTACAACGATATCAAAGCTATTTTAATCTCCCAAAACGCATTTAAACGTTGGATTTATAACATTTATGATTTTTTTATTCCATAGTAATAGATCAAATCCGTAAATTCATCATATCAGCATTTAAGCTGATAGGCTCTAAGTTCACACCGTTCCCAGCTAGTCAAACCTTAACTTACATCATTCCTTTTTCGAATTCAAAGTCTGCCTCGCCCTTAGCGCCCAACTTAATTAATAAAAGCACCAAACTCTGATGAGTCACTAATTATTGGCGGCTGGCAAATCCCTGTAAACTTGGAGTTGGTAGCCACGGAACCAAGGCAGGACCTGGAGTTCGCTAAGTAGTAAACGAACTCAAGACGATTGAGATCCCGTGTTCTTCAAAAGTGGCGGTAGAAACAGTTCCATTACAAGAACAGTTAGTTTCGTAAATAATGCCAAAAAATATTACTTGGAAAATTACTAAATACCTTCCAAAATATGAAACGCCCTGTTTTTTGTAGTAGCTCCCGATGATGGACTGAGTCACATTTTTCAATGCAATGACCTCATCTGGCATGAAAATTAATACGAAATAATTTACTTGTTTATTAGGTTCAAATTTTTACTGTACACCATGTTTTTAAATATTTTCCTTCCGATTTTCAATCATACTTTCTAGCTGATACGTTCTCAAATTAATTTCCGTTCATTGTATCACAACATATCTTCGATTTTCAAAAATCTAAAGACCGTCCAACCTTTCCAAATGACCTTATCAAGAGCACAAATCATGATCCCTCTTCCTGCCTCCCCGGGTGTTCACCCTTCCTGAAGGTGTAGAGCTGTCAATGCTCCCCCTTCCCCCGTCGGGGAACGTCTGTTTCTGAAAGTGTTGAGATGCCAATCAACCTTGCTCTGTCCGTGAGCACGTCACCCCCTGAAGATGAAGAGCGGTCAATTATCCGTGCCCTACAGAGCACTCCCCTCCTGAGGGTGCAGAGCGGTCAATCATCTCACTCCTCACACAGGCACAACCATTCATGAAAGTGTAGAGCTGTTATCATTCCTACCCCCCCAAGGGCTACCCCCTCCTGAAGGTGTAGAGCTGTCATTCAACCCCTCACGTATCAGGTGCGCGTCCCTTCCTCAAATTGTTGAGCTGCAATCCTCCCTTCTTGAGGGCATTCCCCCTCGTGAAGGTGAGGAGCTGTCAATTGTCCCTAACCCTTTCTATGGTACCCCTCCCTTGAAAATGTACAGCTGTCAGTGATCACTACTTCTCCTGAGCCACCCCTCCTTCTGAGGGTACGGACCTTCCAATCCTTCCGGATCCTTCTGTTTAGGACGGTCAATATCATTGTGTTTGTAATATCAGGAGGCTTTGGGGAGACAAGCGCGAAAGTGTTGAGGAGCAAACTGAGGCCGTCAGTGACTGATGGTAATCCCTTTTATTCAATGCGCCTTTTTTTCTGCGACGGAAGGTAAATACAAGACAATCTGTGATATGACACGTGGTCTTCTCTTCAAGCTCTTTCTATTGTGCAGACATTGATCAGCGTCCTATGACTATTTGCAAATGATTTTGATGTTACAAAATTATGTTCATTCGGAATTTGTATCTTAGACATACTAACACTAGCATAAAATTAAACACTGCATGGCATCCCATCTCCAAACAGCCTCGTAGAGTAATGACAATCATATGTGTAGGAGTCTGTATCATACTGGGAACCGCAACCATTTTTGAGGTGTCCGCATTATATATTGACCATAACCCTTGACCATAACCATTGAACATCCCCATGCGCTATTTTTTATTTTTGCGCAGTATTCCAATATGTTGCCAAGCCCTCCCGATATTAACCTTACGATAAGTTTATTTAAATTCCTAGCTCATAGTCACCCGGATTTTCTTGTCCCTGGCAACCTAATAAGATAAATAAATATTCTGTAGATTATAATGCAAGCAAACCGCTGTAAACTGTTCATGCACAAAAGATATGGAATATTCCGAGTTGTTTGTCGAATTCCTTGACAATTGGTTGGTAGACCTGCCTACCAGATGACTAATCCCATGTAAACATTTATCCACTCCACACATTACCCCAAGAGAAATGTTAGCATTACTCCAGCTTAATTGCTTCTATGCTTGAACTGGTTTGAATGCACCAGCAAAAGTCTCACAAACTTGCTTGTATCGAAGAAAACTCTCGCGTTCAGTTCAATACCATATCTCGAAGCAACGTTCTTCATCGCTTTGTTCATCCGCATCCAGCGAGCAATCATTTTATGTAGATTCTATCAATATTGATACCTACAAGGAGAGGAGCATCCGGAAACTAATCGAATCTAATAATCTCGTGAAGTCAACTTGTCCTGCCCAAATAAATAAATCCCACTCAAAATTAAAGTTAATGATCGTGTTGACACACTCTTCTAGTTCTAATTAACGGTAAGTCGTGCATAGCTATTGTGACGTTTTGCCTTTTTTCGAACTTTTCTTAAGTTGTAGGCTCATTGGCATGTTGTTGTAAATTCACTAGTAATTCAAGTCATGTATGTGCATTATGTGTCGAACGCTCCCCTCGGGTAAACACCAGTTTGCTGGCAATAAACTAGCGGTAAAACAATTTGTTTTGAAGGCATCCCTTTCGCCGAGACAGCGAGAAAAAAACCGAGCCTCTGGACGGGCACTGAATACTGAAGAGGGCAACGTTGATTGAAGCGGAGGTAGAGAGTGAGGTAAGGGTCTGGGTAGAATAGTGGGTAATATAGACATGAAAAAAGGCTGGTTCAAATGTGGCAAAGGTTGGTGCCGTGGGAAAGCTTCGTGGAATAGTGTCCAAACATACATACACATTCATTTCATTCCCTAGTTCGTCATTTAACTGAACCGTGTATCTGATAAGACAAAATAATTTTGCTTCTGAGTAACCATGATGAAGCGTTTTTATCGTTAATGGCTTGCAAGAGATTATCCCACTGAATGAACGCGAGAGTAAACATGGCCATGGCGATGCCTGCAGAGACAACCTGTGGCATTGCGGTCTCTCAGATCAACATTAATATAATAGTACTATCTAAGATAAGGTGAGTGGAACAATCTCCAGGCTAGCCACAACCGAGAAAAGGCATTAGTAAAAGCTGAAACCATTGGTGGCTTAGGCCCTATGGAATAGGGTTAGGCGGAGGAGAAGTTCACCCTTCCCCCCGAAATTCGCTGCTGGAAATTTCGATTTCGGAAGTCAGTCGAAATACAACCACCATCCAAACCAAGTTGGAAAATTTCACCTCTACCCTGCAGAAAGCAGCTGGCAGCTCTAAGCAAGTTTACAGGAAGTAGCGCACGGTAGTTTGCGGCTAAGAGCCCTGAGGTATCAAGCTGTGAGCGTGCAACAGCCATGAAGCTGGATGCAGGTCGCAGCTCTAAGGCAGTTATCGGTGAGTGATCCTTTTATGAAACATCTACAAGGTGTGGTATAATTCCGACTCTGATTGAAACGTTGCCAACTCATAATAAGTAAAAAAAAACAGGACCAACAGCACTGCCTTGTGACAGTATACGAAAACTGGCACCACTCCACCTCTACTTTCAAGTCGTATATATAATTACGCCCATATGTAGGGATCGTCCTTACCAAATCCTAACGCGTAGTGAGGAGAGAATACCCTAATCGATAAAAAAAAGTGTCCACCGATTCAAAGAGTTCTACATGTCGTCACACGACAAAAATACACTACAGAATCGAGAGAAAACACCAACTGCTTCAAATTTCGAAGTATCCAAGATTAATTGTAGTTGCTAGTTTAAAAGAAAATTGTATTGAATGGCACAATTAGACGTTAGTGACGGTGTGCAGATCATAGTGAAATTCCCTTTAATTTCAAATGTAATTTTTCAGGACGAGTACAAGACTAATTAAAAACAAATTAAATCCGCAATGCATCTCAGAGGGAAGTTTATTAATTTTTCTCAGTGTTCGTCAGAATGCAGCCAGATGGAAACAGTAAAAAAATCCAGTCCGTTGTAGGAAAACTTGAGAAAATTCGCCACTCCCTTTGGAAAAATTGTGTCTAGGCGCCCGATATCACGTGATGTGGTCAGTTTGCTCTCCTAAAGGAGAGGACCTACATATTTACCTGAATTACATATTAACTGCAGGGCTTTGCATACCTTGTGCCACGATATCCCCATCACTTTGGGAAACCTATGGCTACGCTCTTGAAAAGTGTGGGATGAGTTACCGGTGAGTCGCACTGTGGCAGTTTGTGGTCAAGAGACCAGAGGCAGCAAGCGGTTGGCAGCCCTAAGGCAGTTTATCAAAGCTGGCGTTATCAGTGTGATAAATGACAGCAGTTGGAGGGGGGGGGGGGGAGTACCACAGCAATAAGCCGGAGGGTGCAGCTATAATGGTATACCACGGACTAGTTAAATAATTCCCACACACATACACAACAGTGATGGTAGTTTTTTCAAAACTTGTTTCATGAAATCATGTGTAACAAAACCGACAGTTGAGTTAAAGGGCATATGAATCAGTAGTCTAAATGCAGAGAAATTTTAAGTACTATAGACTTCAGTTAATTTGTCTGAACTCTCATGTTTATAAAGGGGTCGTGATTGTCATTTGAATATAGAAAATTGACATCCATGCATCTTGAAATCTATTGTTCTTTTGAATTCAATCAGTTAATTTCAGCATTCAGTACAATTTTTTTTAGTACGAAGGCAAGTTTCCAATTCATATTCACTGATATTTCGGACCGAGTACTCTGAAATTTGACTGTCTGTGCTCTGTGTAAGAGAAATACCATGAGAACCAAATCTTCTATCCCTGTTGTCTTGACTGATATTCAAAAGACTACTAACGCAACGACGATCATTTTAACGATGATGAATCCCTTCTTTGCAACTGACTTCCCGTTACCATGGCTACTACTCGCATAGCCTACATGCGAATATTTCATTTACACGTCTTTGCTGAGAAAACCAACGCCCACACATATATCAATTTAAATGCTTCTCGTCGTTCAGGTCAAGTAAAATATCGTCTTCGCGTTCGACAGCATAAAATTTGATCATTTGTTTTTTGCTCGTATAAAGCCATTTATTCATGAGCACGACCATGAACAATCTTGGCAGCAATCGCTAGGGCATTATTGCTGGTGTTTCCTTGGGCACAATAATCGAGCAATCTTGGCAGAAATAGCTGGGCATTATTGCTGGTGTTTCCCTGATCGCAATATACGATCAATCTCGGCAGCAATAGCTGAGGCATTATTGCTGCTCTTTCTTTGGGCACAATAAATCAGCCGACCAAAATATTAATCGTCGAAGTCTGTTAGGCCGAGCAGCTCATACTTTCCATTTATGTTGCGCTCGTTAACATGGGCTTCAAAATAGATAACGTCTGCTTCAGATTCTTGGTCATGCGGAAAAAAATCTGAATGTCCAGCGAGATGAGGTGGCAATATACAGGCCTAGATTGAAACAAAAATCTGATTATTCAAGCACACAAACTTTCAATACTTTTCAATCATTCTACTACTTAGGAAGGTAGAACAGATTAGCTTTTTATTTGAACGCTCCTCGCTTTTTCCTTTCTTTCCACTAAAGTTGTTGCAATGAAAACAGATATCATGAGAAAAAATAAATTCCCGCGATGTGATAGTTTACAAGATTATCGTCGCCAATAAACAATTTGCTTCCACATTTCACGTCTATCTCTGCCAAATTTTGTCCGTTACTGAATTTCTTCCTATTCTAAATGATGTCCGATAAAAATTGTGTCCGTTACTATTTTATAGACCGGATACAAGACTTTCTGAGACGAGTGATTGGTTCAAATATATGTTTTCATAAAGAAAATATCTTGGTAGGAGCATGTTTGGGCAGTTAAAAATCATTGATAACATAAGACTCCACTGAGAAACGCCTCAACAATCACCTATTGCATCACATACATCCCAGAAAGAAATGTGTAGACAAATTTGACCCACTTCATGTCAACTTGTTACATCCTGTTAAATGACTCACTAACTCATTTAAACAGATTTGCGTCATGTCGTTTAATTGACCCACGTGCAATGTAGGATACGAGTCAAGCGAACATTTTCCTAATGAAATGTATCAACATAATTAATGAAAGTGGGATGGATTTGGAACAAGGTAAGATCTAATTAAAAAAACTTGCTATTGGAATTAAAAGTCAGTACGAACGCCCAATGATACGAGCAGCACAAGATCAGAAAAAAAAACGTTGGACTAGTCCTAGTTGTAATGTTTTAAATTCCATTTATTGTCCTCCTGTATTGGTGGATTGACTGTCACGTGACCCGTTTGAACGGCTCATTGTGAGGTGCTCGTGTAATGCTCGTTATGATGAACGGGTCACGTGCTAGTGGAGGGGTTGCTCCTTGTGAGTGTCTATCGCGTGCCGACGTGGTGACTGTCACTGATTAGATGAGGAGTGACTGTCACTGGCTATTGGATAGTCCGTTACCGACTGGCTGCTGCTTCTTTCTCTGACTGAGAAAGTGTCTGTCAGTGACAAGTGGAACGATGCCAAAAT
The DNA here is from genome assembly GCA_016164225.1 of Gammarus roeselii. NCBI lineage: Eukaryota > Metazoa > Arthropoda > Malacostraca > Amphipoda > Gammaridae > Gammarus > Gammarus roeselii. Next base: position 8,785 of record SDVV010030454.1, read on the forward strand.
CATAAATCAAAACATTTATTGCAGAATGTTTACATAGTTCATAAACATCCTACAAGCTGTTATAAAAGCATCAGATGATGTTTTTCTGGCAATCAAACATACCATTCAAACTAACGCATATACCAAAATTCACAAAACTAACATCCTAAAACCAAACCAAGCACATACAAGTTACGTTGAATATCGAGTAGAATTACTTGCAACAGAAGGACACGTTGAATTACATAAGGGATACACAATTAAGTCCTCAAAATGTATCGAAGTTGGATGAAGGTATAAACAGTTAACTATCTGAATATTTATCTAAGAAAAAATGTTTACTTCTAGACTTGAACATACTCCTACTAATTCTAAATATTAGGCACTGAAAATGACAAGGATCGTTGTGTAGTTGTTAATCTCTGAAAGCTAAGTACAGGGTTATTGCGATTTCTGGTGTCATATGTATGCTGCACGCAATTAAAATTTGAACAATTATTTTGTTTACAGGCTTCTATTGCTAAGAGATATAGGTGTACATCTGACACCTTCAAAATATTGGTTGTGTGCAATAAGGGACCCGTATGTGCGAGATAACTCTGACCAAGGGTTAATCTGATTACTTTTTTTTTGAACAAGCGTTAATTGGTTAATATGAATATTAGGTGCTGCATTACAATAAGTTAAATATGAGTATACAAAACTATAATACAGTTTAACTAATACATGTTCTGGAACACATTATCTGAGCTTATAACATATACCAACACTTTTTGATAGTTTTGCACATATATTCCTCACATGTACAGCAAAAGACATTCTGTGATCTATTGTTACACCCAAATCTTTACATTTTCACAAAAAAATATGATTGTGTCATCAAATCTAACTTTGGCTGTGTGGTCATCATTATTTAATCGGTTTGTAAACAACACAGCAAAAGTTTTTTCAACATTAAGGGAGAGCCTATTAGTGACCATCCAATTCCTAATATTAACAAGCGACAAAGTGGCTACCGTTATCAAATGATCATACCTTTCATCAGGTAAGGACAAAGTAATATCATCAGAAAACAATTTGTTTACAATACTTTGGAAATATTAGTTAAGTCATTAATGTACAGCGAAAAGAAAATTGGACCCAGAACAGAGCCTTGTGGAACCCCAACGTTAGAAGATACGCAGGAGGATGTTGATTTTTGTATTTTCACACACTGCTTCCTATTATGAAGGTAACTCCTAAACTAGCTGTGTGACAAAGCCCAAATAGCGTAGTGCTGCAAACAGTTATCCAAACGAGCCTCACCTCGTCGATTTACATTGGAGAAGCAGTATCATTAACATCTATCTCGGCTTCATCTTCATTCCGACGTGAGTGCTGCTGGGCGCTAAGCGGCTCAAACGGAATTATTTGATCAGCTTGTCGGCTCTTGAGCTGCGTTTCAATTCAACGCTTGTTCGACAACCATTATCAAATAGATGGGTTACCATATATTTTGCAGGCAAATATTCAGCGTCGTACATATAGATATTTTCCATTTTGGCGTGACTCATTCCTTGTTATTACGAGGTTATTTCTAGCAGTGATTGAAAGTTCGCCAAAAAAATAATTCTACTAAGATTTAGAGCAGCAAGATATTTAAATATAACACCAAAAAATACTTCATTCTATATGATAATAATAAGTTAAGTTTTTCTGATCAAATGAATGTTGCAATTTACGTAGAAGAGACATATTTTATCAAAGGGAAGAAACAGTCGCGTTTATCAGAATATACTGTATATGTAATTTGAAAAGGTTTCTATTGCGTTAGGGTGAGGCCCTTTATAATTGACTTTTACGTTCGGTTACCCATTAATTATTCACATTTATTTCACTCGTGGACAAGGTTGTAGGAAAACAGCCGTTTTCTGTTTATCTACACGAATCGAACGGCCCAAAGAATTGAATTGAACGAAACATGCAGTTACTGTGTGACAACATGTGTTCGGCGTTTCCAGTGGTCATTAGGTCAAAGGTTACACGGCTTGGAAGGTGCTGGAGAGCTTTGTTATAGCATGTCTGAAATTTGAAGAAATTTAAATAGTAGTGGGCTTTGGACCGCCTTGTGTTGCTTTGGAAAGATTCGGAGGACTTTGAAGATAGTTCAAGAGTTTTTGATAACTTTCGAACGGCTTAGATAACCATTTAGTTCTCTTTCTATGCATCTCGAAGCTGCGGAAAAGATATTGATCACATAATTGGAGTATAATATGTAACAGCAATGAATCGTAATATTTGAAGAGGAGGAATTCTCACGATTACAATCAATGCAGAATCGAAACTATTCAAAGAAGATGAAAAAACAAAAAACATAGTTTAAGGTTAGAAAATCGAAGGTGGAATGCTCGGATTTTGTTACTGTGATTATTTGTAATCGATCTGATGACACTTGAGTTTACCGTCGCTGGTGTGCATCTTTGTACTGCCCCCATGATAGATTATTTTTCTTTGTCTAATGCTCTTGTTGAGTAAACAGCAATCGAGTTTGAGATTATGTTAAAATTTCAATCTTTCAACGGCTGAAAGTGACAGATTGTTGAACATTTAACCTACCAAGTAAGTGCCATCTTACTTAAGACGACACTTAGCATAAAACCTATATACGGTGACTGCTTGGGCTCGAATGTAGTTAGCACACTACTCTTCAGGGCGCAGTGAAATGTCACGTAGGGGCGATTACTGGATGTGGCTTCCCAGTCCTAATTTGTCGTCGTTCTTTCTACGAGTGGTCGGCTGGGCTGTAGAGTAGGTTGAAGACATGCATGTTTCGGTAGGAATTCCATCGATTGGTTGAGGCAGTTTGTATACTTCCGAACATTGTTGTGTCTTCGGAGGAGAGTTGGCAACAAAAGAACTGGGTGATAGCTAT
>SDVV010030455.1:0-11674 GCA_016164225.1 Gammarus roeselii
CACCAAGGCTATAACAGCTCTGCACTGAGGCAGGAGTGTGGCAGCGCCTTGGCTGTAACAGCTCTACTCTGAGGCAGGAGTGTGGCAGCACCAAGGCTATAACAGCTCTGCACTGAGGCAGGAGTGTGGCAGCGCCTTGGCTGTAACAGCTCTACTCTGAGGCAGGAGTGTGGCAGCACCAAGGCTATAACAGCTCTGCACTGAGGCAGGAGTGTGGCAGCGCCTTGGCTGTAACAGCTCTACTCTGAGGCAGGAGTGTGGCAGCACCAAGGCTATAACAGCTCTGCACTGAGGCAGGAGTGTGGCAGCGCCTTGGCTGTAACAGCTCTACTCTGAGGCAGGAGTGTGGCAGCACCAAGGCTATAACAGCTCTGCACTGAGGCAGGAGTGTGGCAGCGCCTTGGCTGTAACAGCTCTACTCTGAGGCAGGAGTGTGGCAGCACCAAGGCTATAACAGCTCTGCACTGAGGCAGGAGTGTGGCAGCGCCTTGGCTGTAGCAGCTCTACTCTGAGGCAGGAGTGTGGCAGCACCAGGGCTGTAACAGCTCTTCTCTGAGGCAGGTGCGCACTAGCACCAAGGCTGTAACAGCTCTTCTCAGAGGCAGGTGCGCACTAGCACCAAGGCTGTAACAGCTCTTCTCTGAAGTAGGTGTGCGGCAGCACCAAGGCTGTAACAGCTCTTCTCAGAGGCAGGTGCGCACTAGCACCAAGGCTGTAACAGCTCTTCTCTGAAGTAGGTGTGCGGCAGCACCAATGCTGTAACAGCTCAGTCGGTAACAATTAAGTTATTAATACTACAACTACACTGGTGTTATCATAAATATTATTAGTATCATTTTATTTCCACTTTAATAATTGTTCCCTTGTTACCACTTCATTCAATTATAGACAAAGACTATAGGAGAATGTTAGGATATAATCTATGCAATAACCATAAGCCATAAATATATTGATTTCGCAATTGGAAACAACAATGGATCTATTTGGATCTGAAAAGTAGCAATCAGACAAGCTTATTTACATTTGCAATGCTTATTACATGGGATGTATTGGCCATGAGAAATTTGCGACATGGTATGTAATGACCATGACAGGTTCATTAAGTGGTATACCATGACAGGCTTGTTACGTGGTATGTATTGAACATGATAGTCTTAATAAATTGAATTTAATAACCGTGAGAAATTATATCCTGGTTTCTATTGGCCATGATAGGCTTATTACATTACAGCAATAAGCATGAGAGGTTATCTCATGGTATATGAGAGGTTATCTCATGGTGTGTGTTGACCATGACAGGCTAATTGCATTGTATGTAATGACTATGAGAATTGTACAAGCACTTAAGTTACATTAGATCAAAGTCTATGCATCTATGTACAACGGATTGGTGCCGAAGTAAACATCTCTGATTGAATCAGTGGGGAAAGAAAGGGTGGTTGAAAAGCGGTACACCTTTGGTATGGATTCAATAAGGACTTATAAAAGAATAATTTCATCATCAACAACGGTACTTTTAACAAACGCTTATATGGATGTAGTAGCAATACCATAATAATATGTATTTTAATAAGATATATTATGCATGTAGGTCATGATTTCATGACAAGCATCACCAAGTAAATAGCAAAAGAATATATGCATGAAGGTCTTGATCTCAAGACAAGCATCACCAAGTTAATAGCAAAAGAATATATGCATGAAGGTCTTGATCTCATGACAAGCATCACCAAGTAAATAGCAAAAGAATATATGTATATACTACAAAACTACACCAGAGCATTTAGGCTTTAGGTAAAAAAAGTAAGAATAAATGAGTGGGCTAGTCTACTTTAAGAGTCTCCTCTATCAAATAGAGTCGATGCGTTTTAAGGAGGTGGGTGACAACTTTATCCCCTTTTCACTCGATTCCACTTACAATAGTCAAATTATTCTATGAGGATTATCCAAATTTCACCTGTTGTACTCCAAAAAGGAGGCCAGCTTACGAACAGAGGCATTGGTGTCACTGTATTCTGAAAAGTAATGTATGAATGAAAAAGTTTTATACGGATGCAAAAGATGAGTATTGGTTGGCTGTTTTGCAACGATCTAAAGAAAATGTGAAGTTGTCTTGAGCAAAATGACAGGGCAGAATTTCTCGCGGGAGATGTCTCTTATTCTAAAACATGTATAATAACTTCACCGTATTGTGGTACGTTGTTTTCTTTGACATTGGTCTGACAGTTTCTTGAAGAGTCCTACGATAGTTCCGCAGCAAAAATCGACCGTCCTAGTATTCTCCATCATATCCTGACCGTGTTTTATTAGTTATGTGTAATGTTTTGCGCGAACTTGAATATTATGTTTAAGTCTTGGATTTTTGTCGCCTTATGAATGCATAAACACATACTTTCAAGGTTACCTACTTTTCCAATTGCAGAGGCTGGACGCAAGGATTATCTTCATGAATTTTGTATAAGTGCATGTTCCGAAAAGAAGACGTCCAGGGGGAAAGGACCTTACTATATCGTTCGCAATTTTTTTCCTTTCCGGTGGGGGAGCTGGAAAAATGCTTTAAGATTGATAAAAAACACGATAACAAATTTTGATTACTTCAAATACTGATTATGAGAAGTACCAAGTATTATTTTCCTTCATTTCATCAGGTTCATAAATAGGGAAAAAGTAACTAACAATACAAACGCAAGTCATACAAGAGCATCTACTCAATATAAAGACAGGGAAATTTTGATGAAAGATCCTTAGCCCACTGCGATATATGAATGATAGCGCTGATCGCTTGTGATACTGGTGGATCTATGGTACATCTAAGACACATCTAGGACTCATCTTAAGATTCATCTAAGACACATCTTCTGGACACATCTAAGATACATCTAAGCTCCAAGATAAATCTAAGACACATCAAAGACAAATCTAAAAAATATCTCAGACATACATCAAGAAACATCAGAGTAAGTAGGGTACAATTCGAACGTCTATTCCTCTGGATAGATTAAGGCTGACACAAATTGGAACTTCGCAGTTTCTCGATCAGGGATTATATGAACAAATTCAGAACTCAATGTTTTTTTATGCTAGATAAAAAAAAATCAACGGTAATTAATCAGACCTGCGAAAAGGAGAACACTTAAATTAAATATCAATAATCGTGCAGGTGCGGATTCAAGTATATCAATCCGATTAAAAGATATTAGCGCGCATATCATTTGAAACTGATAAGTGACAGTTTAAACATATACCCAAATATTTGTTGACTATATTTGTTGACTATATTTGTTCCTCAAAGACGGCAAAACGAGCGGCGGGAGGAGAGGCTCACGCCTCTCCAAACCTTATTGTTAGGGTCGCTGAATGTGCGTGGCTGTAGTACGAATGAGGTAGAGAGGAGAGACATTGGTGAGATGTTTGTGAGGAGGAAGTTGATGTGTTGGCGCTAAGTGAGACGAAATTGAAAGGTAAGGGCGAATGTGAGTTTGGTGTTTGTTTAGTGGAAGAAAGTCTGGTGTGGAGGAAAGTTGGTTACGAGAAGGTGTGGTACTGATATTGAGTGATCGGTTGGCTCGCAGCGCTACCGAATGGAAGGAGGTGTCCTCAAGATTGATGTGGGTGAAAGTTAGGTACGGCGTAGAAAGATGGGCATTTGTGAGTGCTTACGGACCTGGCAGCGAGAGGAGTGATGAGGAGAGGGAGCAATTCTGGACTGACCTGAGTGAGTGTATTGAGAGTTTTGGAGGTCATTTCAATGTAGTTGTACTGGGTGACCTTAATGCGAGAGTCGGAAATGTAGTGGTGGAGAATGTGATAGGAAGGTATGGCGTTCCCGGTAGAAATGACAGTGGAGAAAACCTGATAGGTCTGTGTATGGAGTAGGAGTTGGTGGTTGGGAACAGTTTGTTGATGAAGCAAGATTTCCACAGGTGCACATGGGTAAGGATGGCCCATGGTGCAGTGGTGGAGAGAGCACTGATGGATTTGTGCTGACATCGAGGAGAGTGGTGGGGAGGCAGTTGGATGTGCGGGTGTTGAGAGGGGAGGGTGGAGGAGTGTCTGACCATCTGCTGGTGGAAGGTAGATTCTGAGTGGAGCAGAAGTGGAAGAGCAACAAACGAGTGGGAGGAGAAAGAGAGGTAGTGAAAGTGAGTAAACTGAATGTAAGAAGTAGAGCCGAGGAGTTCCAGCAGGCGTTGTGGGAAGAATATAACAACGTGAGAGGACAGGACCTGACAGATGTGAGGGAAGAATGGGAGACGTTAAGGGATGCGTTGCTGAGATGTGCGAAGAAGGTGTGTGGTGCGCGCCGTGTGGGCGGGTGCAGGAGGAAAGGTTGCGAGTGGTGGAACGAGGAGGTCAAACTGACGGTGGCACCAAAAAGAGGAGTGTTTGAGGAGTGGTTGCAGTGACTTATGAGAGCTACAAAGGAGTGGTTGCAGTGACTTATGAGACCTACAAAGAGAGGAGAAACGTGGTGAAGCGGGTAGTGAGGAGAGCCAAAAGGGACGCTGATGCCAGGTGGAGCAAACGGTTGTGCCAGAGTTTTGAGGAGAACAAAAAGATGTTCTGGAAAGAGGTGAAGAGGGTGAGAAAGGAAGAGACAGGAAAGGAGGGAATGGTGATTGATGATAATGACCAGAAGTTGTTGGAAAGTGGTGATGCACGGAAGAGGTACGCCGAACATTTTGATGAATTGTTGAATGTCGAGGATGACGGAGACGCTGACATTGTTGCTGTGGGTGGTGGTGCTCGGATGCCAGTTTTGGGAGAGGGACTTTTGGCGGACATTACCAGGGAAGAGGTGCAGGAGGCGGTGAAGGTGATGAAAGCAGGAAAAGCCCCTGGCTTGGATGGCGTTGCGACCGATTGCCTGAAGAAGGGTGTAGTAACGATTGTCGAATGGTTGGTGAGGTTACTGAACTCGTGTTTTTTGACAGGCGTGGTACCGATTGAGTAGCGCAGTGCCTGCATTGTTCCGCTATATAAGGGCAAAGAGGATAGCAAATGAATGCTGCAACTCGAGAGGTACCAGTCTGCTATGTGTGGTTGGTAAGTTGTACGGGAGAGTGCTGATCAAAACGATCAAAGACTATACGGACGACGTAATTGGAGAGGAACAGTGTGGCTTTAGGAGTGGCAGAGGGTGTGCCGATCAGATTTTTGCAGTGAGACAGGTCTGTGAGAAGTACCTTGACAAAGGAAACGATGTGTTCTGGGCCTTCATGAATCATACGACAGGGAAGCGCTGTGGAGGGTGTTGCGTTTGTGCAGAGTTTCTATAATGACAGCCGAGCATATGTCAGAGTGGGAAGCGAAGTAAGTGATTGGTTCAACCTCTATGTGGATGGAGTGGTCAGTAGGTGAACGCGAGTGTGCTGGGTCGTGGCTTGGAACTGTTGGAAGCGAATGGGCGGAGTTGGCAGTTGAGCCAGTTGCTATTAGCTGATGATCCGGCCCTGGTTGCGGATTTAGAGGAGAAGCTATGTAGGCTTCTCAATGAGCTTGGTAGAGTGTGTGAGAGGAGGAAGCTTCAAGTGAACGTGGGTAATAGTAAAGTAATGAGATGCTCGAGGACTGTCGATGCAAGAAAAATTAGTGTCCCTCTAAATGGAGAGCTCACGGAAGAAATTCGTGGTTTTAAGTACCTGGGCTCCCATGTGGAGATAACTGAACTAGTGAAAACTGAGATGAAGGCGCGAGTGAAGGAGGGGTGTAAAGAGTTGGGCGCACTGAAGAGTGTAATGAGCTGCAGGACGTTGGGAATGGAAGCAAAGAGATGGCTGTATAAGGGTGTTGTTGTCCCAACTGTGCTCTAAGGAGCTGAGACTTGGGGTGAGAGCAGAGGAGAGAAGAAGGTTGAATGTTTTCGACATGAAATGTTTGAGGAGCATGGCTGGAGTAACGCTGAGAGACCGGATCACCAGCGACGTGGTTCGAAACAGAACAGGGATGGTGAAGAAATTGAAGGAAAGAGTGGATTCGCGTGTTCAGAGACGGTTCGGGCACATGGAGAGGATGGATGAAGGGAGATTGGTGGAAAGGGTGTTGAATGCGGAGGCGAGTGGTCGCAGGCCTAGAGGTAGACCGAAGTTTGGGTGGATGGATGGTGAGAAGCAGGCGTTAGGAAGGAGAGACATGAATGTGGAGGTGGCGAGGGAGCGTGCAATGAACAGGTGTGAATAGAGAATGGTTGTGAGTGGTTTATTTTGACGCTGCTCTGATGTGCTTTCCCACCCTTGGCATCCCACTGTCGGGATAGTCGTGAGTGGGGGGGGGAGGGGGCGGCAATTAGGACGTGGCGAGGGTAAGCCAGTGAAAACTATCGAGCCCTGCTTCTGACAACGGATCCTTGGACTGCACCCGTGACCCAGAGTGTGTGTCGCGGGGTTACCGGCCGACCCTTTAGCACAAAAGGTCTAAGTTGTGTGAGTGTGAGTGTGTCGGCCACCCCCCTTTCTGGAGGATGCGGCCTAGTGTCTGTATCTGTATCTGTATAATTGTTTGTTTTTTATAGTACTATCATTTGGGTGCTGCTATTTCAACAATATACGTAAACTTCTATGATCTTTACTGATTATAATTATTTATTTATACATTGCTTGTTTATGCGCTGATATCAGGATAGTTTCCCCATATAACCAGAACCTTTGCTGATTATTGTTATTTATTTATATATTGCTTATTTTTGACAGCTGATATCAAAACAGCTTACTCATGTTACTATTATCTTTGCTGATTATAATTGTTTGTATAACAATTGCAAATTTTTGACGCTGACATCAGCAAAGATGTGTTTTGCCACGATAAGTGAGGCCTAATTCTTTGAAATATTTTGATTAAATGCAGCGTTTATGAACACAGAAGCAAAACACATGACCAGCTCTAGCTGATGAATATTAGGAATTACTATGACAATCTAAAAATATACTCCGATCAAATGTTACAACGATTCTGTCTTTATTGTTCGATGATCATCTATTGTATTGTAATTCACATCATTGATATTATTGTGCTCTTACTGAGATTGTATTGTAAGTTTTCGCTTCTTCTAAAATTTTGTTCCCAGCATTACAAACAGAAGCATATTTGCTCCTAGAAGAGAGGCTACTAAAAAAAACGGCCGATCAGTGCTTCTCAAATCTGTTTTTTTTTTTATGAGTATTATTTAATTGTGACCAGGACTTCAGCGCAGTGGCTAAAGAAGAAGACTCAAAATCGCGTTAAATGATTACAATAATTCGAAAAAAATCCCATGTAAACATTAGTGAAGATCTGGGGAAAGTCCCTAGGATTGCACCGCCACCTACTCATGACGTGACCAACCACTGGTGTAATGAATCAGGGTAACAAAATCAGGACTCTTCCACCAAATACTAGAGGAGAGGGACCATAGCCTCATTAGGATCAGGCAGCGTCGTAGGACACCTACAGACTTAAGAGTACACAACACAGGAACCTAAATTTAAAAAAATATCAATCACTTAAGAGTTACAGGAATGGGCTATGAAACAAAATCTAGCATTACAAGGGAAATGTTCTAGAAAAGACCGAACAACAGAAACTGTGTGGTCTACCGCGGGCGTCGTTTTGGGTTGCCAGGCAACGTGTTGAGGTCACCATTGCAACAGCTACGTAAAGATAACAAGGAAGGATGTGAGCCAACATACTGTGAATGCGGACGGTTGCTGAATCGACCTTTGGTTGCAGGTAGGGGAAGCTCCGCGGAGAACGGCGCTGCTCAATTTCAGAGTAAGTAGAATCAAGCAGCAGGGAGCCGCGAGCGGCAGGAAGGTCAGGAGAGGAAGATCAGAGTAGGAAAGCCAGGGTAGGAAGGTTAGGACTAGAGGGAGAAAATGCAAACGTGGTTTGACATTTTCTTCGATGGGAAGGAGGGCATTGTAACGTAATTTATTTCAAGGCTGATCATTGCTTGTTGTTGGGGAAGGGAGCGCGGTATTTGAAGGCTTGCTATGACGTACAGATAGCAACGACCAATAAGCTCAAAGCAGAGAGGGTACCAGGAGCTGATTGGGCAAATTTGTTTGGAGGGGCAACAAGGGACTGGGGTAGGCACTGTGGGGATTCAAGACCGACACTGAGGCAGTGCGGTCACGCGGCCGGTGGGGCCCTCGGGCAGGGCCTGGTGCGGCTAGGGCAGTCGCTGTACCTTGTCACCTGTATAAATACGCGGGAGCATCACCTTCAAGAGGGGCCGTGACTTCAGCCGTGGGTGGGAAAGACCCTACACATCCAGCGTCAGGGCGCAACGGGAGGGGACCTGCAACCATTACGTATTCATCCGCTGCAAGCCGGCAAGTGCAGTACGCCTGTCACCGATATCAATCCGCGGGGGCATCATCGTCAAGTGTAGACGTGACGACAGCTTTGGGGGCAGAGACCATACGCACCCAGTGCCGGGGCTCAACGGGGGAGGGGGGAGCTGCAATTGTGATGCGTACATCCTCTGCAAAGCTGCAAGCGCAGTACGCCTGGTCATTCTTCCTATGAGGCGTGGTGGATCTTCATCTTAAATCTGCGTTTCCTTAAATTTGTTGCACGGAACTTCATGGGTTAAAGAAACTGTATCCGGCAATGCCACAGAGTAGTTAAATGAGGTACGTCAAAAGAACCAACGGGTACCTAAATAAATAATGAAAAAATGAGTAACGGTGTAATTTTGGAAAGAGTACAATTGATGAGTTAAAGGAAGTGGGTGTAGAATAAAATTTGATTAAAGGTTTAGGGGAATTCGTGGAATAAGAAAGTGGATCCCAAAGCCATGTGTAATTCGTGTTGTATTTTGTGTGATAACAAAGTTAGCTAGACCTGAAGCAATGGTGCAATTCGTGTTGACAAGAAAGCTCGAGGGTTTTTAAACGTGCACTCTTAAACGTTTGGCTTTGAAATTGACTTGAAAAAACATGACCAATTTACCGAGCTATTAGTAAATAACAATTCAGGTGCCCTGAGCGACCCATGCATAAGTTGATGATAAGTGAAACGGACTGCCCTATCAACACACCAAACCAACGTAGATTGGTCATACCACCATGCAGGTATCCAACATTAATAGTTATATTCAACCACTTATATCGTAATGGAAATACAAACACCCTACGAGTGATCTTTTGCTAACGTTTTCTTTGTTAAAAATGAAAACTCCGGACTGAGATGTAGTAAAGCTTCAGCCTGGATATCCTAAAAAAATCTGACGTCCAAAGACAAAACAGAAATCAAATTATGAAAATAATGCGTCGGGCGAATTGACCTTCCACAGGAAAAAATAATAAAATGTTATTCATATGAAACGCAAGTAGTTTATCCAGCCTTATTTCCAGAATTGGGTCAAACTAAGACCAATTTTAGGCCAACGTTGAATGCAGAATTTTATTTTGCTGCCTTTACAAATAAACGATTTGTAGCCCATGCATCGCCACTCACTAGACAAAAATCGGCAGGACAGGGATGGCCTTTACAATGGCATACCGTGGCAAGACAGGGATGGCCTTCACAATGGCATACCGTGGCAGGACAGGGATGGCCTTCACAATGGCATACCGTGGCAAGTCAGGGATGGCCTTCACAATGGCATACCGTGGCAGGACAGGGATGGCCTTCACAATGGCATACCGTTGCAGGACAGGGATGGCCTTCACAATGGCATACCGTGGCAGGACATGGATGGCCTTCACAGTGGCATACCGTGGCAAGACAGGGATGGCCTTCACAATGGCATACCGTGGCAGGACATGGATGGCCTTCACAATGGCATACCGTGGCAGGACATGAATGGCCTTCACAATGGCATACCGTGGCAGTACAAGGATGACCTTCACTATGGCATACCGTGGCAGGACAGGGATGACCTACACAATGGCATACCGTGGCAAGACAGGGATGGCCTTCACAATGGCATACCGTGGCAGGACATGGATGGCCTTCACAGTGGCATACCGTGGCAAGACAAGGATGACCTTCACAATGGCATACCGTGGCAGTGCAGGGATGACCTTCACTATGGCAAACCGTGGCAAGACAAGGATGACCTTCACAATGGAATACCGTGGCAGTGCAGGGATGACCTTCACTATGGCATACCGTGGAAAGACAGGGATGACCTTCACTATGGCATACCGTGGCAGGACAGGGATGGCCTTCACAATGGCATCCCGTGGCAGGACAGGGATGACCTTCACAATGGCATACCGTGGCAAGACAGGGATGACCTTCACTATGGCATACCGTGGCAGGACAGGGATGACCTTCACTATGGCATACCGTGGCAAGACAGGGATGACCTCCACAATGGCATACCGTGGCAGGACAGGGATGACCTTCACTATGGCATACCGTGACAGGACAGGGATGTCCTTCACAATGGCATACCGTGGCAAGTCAGGGATGACCTTCACTATGGCATACCGTGGCAGGACAGGGATGACCTCCACAATGGCATACCGTGACAGGACAGGGATGACCTCCACAATAGCATACCGTGGCAGGATAGGCATGACCTTCACAATAACATAGCGTGGCTCAGTGCATACCAGCAACGCAGAAAAATCTCCCCTCGACGTTCAATGAGATCAGACATACATCAAAGCCCCAAGCCCTCGACGTTCAATGAGATCAGACATACATCAAAGCCCCAAGCCCTCGACGTTCAATGAGATCAGACATACATCAAAGCCCCAAGCCCTCGACGTTCAATGAGATCAGACATACATCAAAGCCCCAAGTGCTTCTTTGAACTGTCTGCATTTTAGACCTTACAATAAATTTGGCTCGTCGTGTCCCCCCCGTCACTCACCCGTCACTCACCCGTCACTCACCCGTCACTCACCCGTCACTCACCCGTCACTCACCCGTAACTCACCCGTCACTCAATCGTCACTCAACCGTCACTCAACCGTCACTCACCCGTCACTCAAGTACGGCAGGCAGATCAAAGGGCTTACTCATGTGTGGAGAATTTTTGTACCATTTTAATTAAGTCTCTGGATGATATTCAGCCCATTTGAATGCTTATGGAGGCGTATCATTACAAGATCGTAAAATGACTTGCACGAATGAAGGAAGGAATTGTGCCTCTTTTTGTATCCCAACAGAGGAAAAAGACCTAATGAAGAAGGCGCACAAATCACGTAAATCCTACCTGTTCTATTTACACACTTCTCCTGACTACCATTTATAGATGCATAGAGATTTGATCTCACTCCTAGCGTTAAAGAATCTGAATCACATACATTAACGAGGATGCAACACGTTCTATTCGTGTCTCGTGTCAGTCACTGTGGAGTTATGTTCTGGACAGCTGAGGGGCAGAGTGTACGAACTGTAACGCCAATCATTTCACGATTTTCCAAGACGACGACTTTAAAAGTGCTATCCGACTTTATGGTGGTTCATTTGTTTTCAATTCAATTTTTAGCTTTAATTCTCATGTGAGAAGTCACCAATATGATATATCCGGGAAAAGCTTACTTGAAAAGTTTGATTTCCCTACTTCGTATCGAAGAGGAAAACGCTGAATAATTTGAATTAATGTGATGAAAACTATCTAAAATCCCACAAATAATTCATCTCGCATTAACAGTGGAGTTCATAAACCTCACTGCCAGGGGTCATAACACGTCGCCTGCGGTGCTTAACATCATTATTAACAGTGGAGTTCATA
>SDVV010030456.1:0-11673 GCA_016164225.1 Gammarus roeselii
AATTATAACTTTGTGATATCTATTTCAAAGTTCAGTCAAAATAGGAAATTGACAGATTGTCTCACAGGAAGAAGACGAGGTGCCTAGGCAGGGATCAAACGGCAGATGAAATTGCCAATCTGGTCCTGGTTTTGATGCCATACCCTACAGCTAGTTGTTATGCCGTGTGGATGGGGATAATTCAATCGCCAATTTGGTCCTAGTTTTGATGCCTCACCCCACAGCTAGTTGTTATGCCGTGTGTATGGGGATAATTCAGTAGCCAATTTGGTCCTGGTTTTGATGCCTACCCCACAGCTAGTTGTTATGCTGTGTGGATGGTGATAATTCAGTAGCCGTGTGGATAAGGATAATTCAGTAGCGGAATAATTCAATGGACTGTAAAATGTCTCCTACTCTCTCTTTATAGTGTAATATCAGCGTTGGTAAGTTTAGGTTGGTAAGACAAAAGTTCTGATCACTGTTAGGAGAGATTAGCTTGATTGTGGCGGTATTTTCAACGAAACCTTGAAAATGATGTTGAATAAATTCTGCGATATTTTTTCTCGATGATTTCGTTCCTCATCTATCAATTGTTAACAAATTCTCGTCTGTGTAATGAAATCAGACGAATTGTATCAGTTTACTTTCGTTCAAATAAAAAATCGACGTGATGACATATGAATAAAGAGATGTAAAATAATAATAATACCAGGAGAAATTGGTTCATACGTCCAATTTTTTGTGACGAGGTCCCTGTATCGTTAAACATACAGTACATTTTTTGTGCAGATCAAATATATTCTCACTGCAATGTTCATTATGTTATTGAATTTATCCCCCAAACAACGTAATATTCCAAGAGAATAACCTTCAATTTATCATACATACCCTTCGTCAAACAAACTATCGATCATAAAAAATATATGTAAATTCAACACTACAGAAAATTTGAGCTTCTTTAAATAATGTTCCTAGGGGCTTAGACAATTCACTACTAATATCGAAATACGAATCCAATAGAATGCATTCCTTCCACTTCTTACCTCGTCGAATATATTCCTTCCACTTCTTACCTCGTCGACTATATTCCTTCCACTTCTTACCTCGTCGACTATATTCCTTCCACTTCTTACCTCGTCGACTATATTTCTTCCACTTCTTACCTCGTCGACTATATTCCTTCCACTTCTTACTTCGTCGACTATATTCCTTCCACTTCTTACCTCGTCGACTATATTCCTTCCACTTCTAACAGTCGAGTTAGTTAGTAATGCAGTCCATGCGGCCTGGAACGAACGACAGGATTTGTTTCGGAGTTAGGATTTAGGTTTACGAATTGAGAGGGGAACTGGATGTCATATATGTTAGGTGAGTCTGAGTTATTCGAGTTTTGGTGCACCACTTTCCAGTCATATGTTCAGCCAGAAGCACTTAAACAATTCTGAAGGCTGAAATTAGGACTGAAAAGCAAGGCACCGAAAGCCGAATATTACAGACTCACTTAACATTTATGATACACAGTAACACATTTCAATATGGAAACCTAAATGCAATCCCTGAAACTAATTCGGTCGATGCGTCTGACGTTGGTGTTATTTGTTGTAATATGTGTGGTATACCTGCATCTATCAAGTCGTTCATTAATGTCAACATTCACGTGGGCCAAGGAATTAACACTCATACCTGTCTCTTCGTTTTAAAAACAGAAAGGTAATCCTAGTATATGGACAATACCAACAAATATTGATGTACCGATTTGTAATGAAGTATTACAAGTAGTAAAAAATAATAAAAAAATAGATAATAGGTTTCATTACCTCCCAAGGCATAAACAATATTATGTGCCTTATCTATGAGAGTCAGCTCTTTGTCTGTCCCCCTCTTCAGCGGACTTTTTTTCAGGATATCTGCTTGCGGACAGAGTATACATTACAGAAGAATTCAACACTTTGAACTAATAGTAATTACTTGAGGCTGCTGCGGAAAGATGCAATGTGTGCCCTCCTGTTGCAATGTCGAGTTACAGGAGTAATTGCTCTAAAGAGCTCTCTTGCCACATGCATGACCGAGGTGCCATGCTCTTTTGCCACATGAATGACCGAGGTGCCATTCTCTTTTGCCACATGAATGACCGAGGTGCCATGCTCTATTGCCACATGAATGACCGAGGTGCCATGCTCTTTTGCCACATGAATGACCGAGGTGCCATTCTCTATTGCCACATGAATGACCGAGGTGCCATTCTCTATTGCCACATGAAGGACCGAGGTGCCATGCTCTATTGCCACATGAATGACCGAGGTGCCATGCTCTATTGCCACATGAATAACCGAGGTGATAGGCTCTATTGCCACATGAATGACCGAGGTGCCATGCTCTATTGCCACATGAATGACCGAGGTGCTATGCTCTATTGACACATGAAAAACCGAGTTGTCATGCTCTATTGCCATATGAATGACCGAGGTGCTATGCTCCATCGTCACATGAATAACCGAGGGGTCATGCTCTTTTGCCCCATGAATGACCGAGGTGCCATGCACTTTTGCCACATGAATGACCGAGGTGCCATGCTCTATTGCCACATGAATGACTGAGGTGCTATGGTCCATTGTCACATGAATAACCGAGGGGCCATGCTCTTTTGCCACATGAATGACCGAGGTGCCATGCTCTTTTGTCACATGAATGACCGAGGTGCCATGCTCTATTGCCACACGATTGACCGAGGTGCTATGCTCTATCGTCACATGAATAACCGAGGGGCCATGCTCTTTTGCCACATGAATGACCGAGGTGCCATGCTCTATCGTCACATGAACAACCTAGGGGTCATGCTCTTTTGCCACATGAATGACCGAGGTGCCATGCTCTTTTGCCACATGAATGACCGAGGTGCCATGCTCTATTGCCGCATGAATGACCGAGGTGCTATGCTCTATTGTCACATGAATAACCGAGGTGCCATGCTCTATTGCCACACGAATGACCGAGGTGTCATGCTCTATTGCCACACGAATGACCGAGGTGCCATGCTCTATTGCCACCCGAATGACCGAGGTGTCATGCTCTATTGCCACACGAATGACCGAGGTGTCATGCTTTATTGCCACACGAATGACCGAGGTGCCATGCTCTATTGCCACCCGAATGACCGAGGTGTCATGCTCTATTGCCACACGAATGACCGAGGTGCCATGCTCTATTGCCACCCGAATGACCGAGGTGTCATAACAAGCTTTATTGGACGAATTACTTGATTTGTGACACAATTTATTGTCAGCGGTTGCATAACAGCTCGAAATACTGAAGACATAACAGCTGAAGAAAGCTAGTGTGCTTTCTAGCTAAAAAAGTTTCAGAACACGCGCACTTGAGCCACTTCAATACAGCTCACTGTCATAAACGGACACTGTCATAACCGCTAAAGTAAATTCATCACTACTTACCCTAGAATGATTGTACGTTTACCCCGCGGGTAAGAAACACCTACTCTTCCCCATGGGTTAGAAACACGCACCCCTAAGTTAAGTTTAGATTGGGTAGGAGAGGTTCCATTCAGGTGATGACCAGTAAAATGGTACTTTAGTTCGGTTGTTGGCACAACTTGTGGCCTATTTGGCAGTTATCGGATATATAAAGAACTCGCGCAGCGTCGGTCGGGGCTTCTTCGGTAGCAACGGAAGCCTGGGAGTAGCGGAGAGGATACGGCGCTACAGTCTAGCCAGCCAAGGTAGCTGCTTGATGGACGCTGTGCCCTTGGCACCCAGTAAGCTGCCTCTTACCGTCGTATCCCATCAGGAGACCACCGTCTGATGACGAAGTTGAAGATGATGCTTGGCACAGCGTGGCTTTTGATGAAATCGTTGATCATGCTGTCAGTTGGTTTTGTGTGTGTTCACCTCACCCTCCGAGTCCTGCAATTAGTGGCACTCCGTCCTTGCTTCCTGTTGATACCATCAATCTCCGTCAAGACCGGTTTGGATGCAGCTATCGATGTCCTATTTATTAGAATCACAGATATGCCATGGTACACCAACCTGTAGATTTAACATCTTAAGTAGTTGCATGGATACATTTAGTATCGAATCGTTCACTTGTGATTACTTTCTCATTCAAATATAAATACGTATTTAACATTTTATAGCCCCCCCCCGGGCATCTGTTAACTTCACGGGCCGCACGGAGTCACGGCCTAACCGGTGGGTGAACACCCTAATTTCCCTTTCGGACTCCCCTCTTCTGAAACCCTTCACTATCTCCCTTTTCTCCCCATCCTGATTTGCTTAATTTTTTTTTACCTTATTTGCATCTTATTTTCAGTTCAAATTCTCTGAAACTTGTCTCAGACTCCTTCTTAACGATTCTCATAATAGTCGTTGCACACAAAAACATACACATACACACTTACGCACACACAGACACGCACCCTCAAACATTCTCAAACCGGTTGAAACTATTCTCCTTTCGAGTGGCCATGAACAGGCAAGTTGCGCTCTTTCTTTCATGCAACCTTTTTCTACGACTGTTCCTTCTTCCTCTTTCAAATCTGTCCTCTGTAGCCAGGGCGTTAGCTTTGTATCCGGGGCGTTGAAATCTTGCTACCGTATCCACCGCGTGTCGTAGAAGGCGACTAAAATGGCGCCCCGTAGCCAGGCGTAGAATCGTACTACCGTGACCCCTAAGTGTCGTAAAAGGCGACTAAAAGGGTCGGGGCGAAAGGGCTAGGAATCACTTTTGTTAGGGTCGCTGAGTGAGACGGAATTGAAAGGTAAGGGAAAATGTGAATTTGGTGTGGTAAGTGGACGAAAGTCTGGTGTGGAGGAAGGTTGGGTACGAGAAGGTGTGGTCTTGATATTGAGTGATCGGTTGGCAAGTAGCGTTACCGAATAGAAGGAGGTGTCCTCAAGATTGATGTGGGTGAATATTAAGTTAAACGGAGAAGGATGGGTATTTGTGAGTGCAAATGGTCCAGGTAGCGAGAGGAGTGAGGAGGAGAGGGAGCAATTTTGGACTGACCTGAGTGAAGCATTGAGAGTTTTGGAGGTCAATTGGATGTAGTTGTACTGGGTGACCTTAAAGCGAGAGTTGAAGATGCAGAGGTAGAGAATGTGATAGAAAGGTATGGCTTTTCCGGTAGAAATGACAGTGAAGGAAACCTGATAGGTCTGTGTATGGAGCAGGAATTGGTGGTCGGGAACAGTTGGTTCAAGACGCGAGATCTCCACCACTGCACCACGGGCCATCCTCGCATGAGTAAGGATGGCCCGTGGTGCAGTGGTGGACAGAGCGCTGATGGATTTTGTGCTGATATCGAAGAGAGTGGTGGGGAGGCTGTTGGATGTGCGGATGTTGAGAGGGAAGGGTGGAGGAGTGTCTGACTATCTGCTGGGAAAGGTAGATTAAAAGTGGAGCAGAGGTGGAAGGAACCAAAAAAAGAGTGGGAGGAGGAAGAAAGGTAGTGAAAATGGATGAAGAGAATGTGAGAAACAGAACTGAGGAGTTCCAACAGGCGTTGAGGGAAGAATATGACAACGTGAGAGGACAGGGCCTGAGAGATGTGGAAGAAGAATGCGGGATGGTAAGAGATGCGTGGCTGAGATGTGCGAAGAATGTGTGAGGTGTTCGCCGTGTGGGCGGGTGCTGAAGGAAAGGTTGTGAGTGGTGGAACGAGGATGTTAAACTGGCGGTGGCACGGAAACGAGGAGCGTTTGAGGAGTGGTTGCAGGTGAAGTCGGTGGTGGCCTATGAGAGCTATAAAGAGATGAGAAACAAGGTGAAGCGGGTGGTGAGGAGAGCCAAAAGGGACGCTGTTGCCAGGTGGGGCAGACAGTTGTGCCTGAATTTTGAGGGGAACGAAAAGATGTTCTTGAAAGAGGTGAAGATGGTGAGGAAGGGAGAGACCGGAAAGAAGGAAGTGGTGAAAGAGATGAAAACGGCCAGTTGTTGTTGGAGAGAGGTGACGTACGGAAGAGGCGGGCCGAGTGTTTTGATGAATTGCTGGATGTCGGGGATGACAGAGAGGCTGACATTGTTGCTGTGGGTGGTGGTGCTCGGATGCCTGTTTTTGAAAAGAGACTTGTGGCTGACATTACCAGGAAGGAGTGCAGGGGGCGGTGAATGTGATATAGTAGGGAAAGCCTCTAGTTTGGATGGCGTTGCGACCGAGTGAATGAAAAAGGGTGGAATAACAATTGTCGAATAGTTGGTGAGGCTTCTAAACTTATGTTTTGTGGAAGGAGGGGTACCATTTGGGTGGTGCATTGTTCCGCTGTATTAAGGGCAAAGGATATAAAAATAAATGCTGCAACTCGAGAGGTGTCAGTTAGTAGAGACTGTACGACCTGCTCAATTGTAGAGAAACAGTGTGGCTTTGGGACTGGTCGAGGGTGTGCCGATCCGATTTTTGCAGTGGTACAGGTCTGTGGGAAGTACCTTGCAATGGGAAATGACGTGTTCTGGGATTTCATGGATCTGGAGAAGGCATACGACAGAATTGACAGGAAAGCTCTGTGGAGGGTATTGCGTTTGTATGGAGTGGGTGAACAGCTGCTGAAAGCGATGCAGAGTTTCTATGTTGGCAGCCGAGTATGTGTCAGAGTGTGGAGCGAGGTTAGTTATTGGATCACAGTGAAAGTGGGACTGAGACAAGGCTGCGTGATGTCTCCCAGCTTTTCAATATCTCTATGGATGGAGTGGTCAAGTAGGTGAACGCGAGTGTACTGGGTCGTTGCGTGGAGCTGTTGGAAACGAATGGGTGGAGTTGGCAGTTGAGCCAGTTGCTATTTGCGGATGATACGGCCCTGGTGGCGGATTCAGAGGAGAAGCTACGTAGGCTAATGTCTGAGTTTGGTAACGTGTGGGAGAGGAGGAAGCTTCGAGTGAACGTGGGTAAAAATAGAGTAATGAGATGCTCGAGGACTATCGATGCGAGCAGAGTTAGTGTCGTCCTAAATGGAGAGTCGTTGGAAGAAGTTTAGTGTATTAAGTATCAGGGCTCCCATGAAGAGAGGACTGAATTATGGGAAACTGAGGTGAAGTGGCGAGTGAAGGAGGGGTGTAAAGTGTTGGGTGCACGGAAGAACGTAATGAGCTGCAGGACCGTGGGGATGAAGCAAAGAGAGGGCTGTATGAGGGTGTCGTTTGAGAGGGTCTCTATCCCTGGCGCTAAATTCTTTTATAGCTAATGTCAAATCAGTCCCTTTCATCTTGGCCAACTGCCTTATCAGCCACAAGTTGTTCCGACTTCCTACCTACGGTACCATTTTTTAACAGCGAACATTCATGGCGTTCCTCAGTCACACCAGCCACTGTCATATCTGCCAGTGACATTCTGCCTAAACTCTGTTTCAGCCCACGTCAGAATCAGCCACGAGTCGTATCAATTTACTGGTAATCACTTTAATGAAACTTTTCCTACCCAACCTAACCTAACCTAGGGTATGAGTTTCTAACCCGCGGGGCAAAGATACGTATTTCTAACCCGCGGGGCAAACATACGTATTTTTCTAGGGAACCTAATGCCGTTTTTTAGTTTTTTTTTATTGGAGTTTCATTAAAGTAATAACCATTAGGTTAGTATCCCTGTTCAGGTGTAAAGACAGTGGCAGATATGCCAGTGGCAGATTTTGAAGAGGCGAAAAATGCGTATGGGCTGAAACATCGTTTAGGTCGAAAGCACGTGTGATGAAAGTTTTTTAGTGGTTATGACAGTGTCCGGCCACGACAGTAAGGTGAAGTGAAGTGTCGATAGTGCGCGTGTGCGGAAATAATTTTAGCGCGAACGCTGGGCTCCCGTTTGAGATATACGGATATTCATATTCCTTGTTTCCGTTTTATACGTAACTAAATTTTTGTAGTTTTTCAACGTGGAAAAGTCTATTCAAGACCCTGTTTCAATATATTGCACAAGGGTTTCCTAGAGGGTTTAATATTCTATTGTGTATGTATACCGTTCTCAGTAATGTTTAGTGTTATTTGATTAATTTCATAAATAACGAATAATGTGCACGCTGGAGTACCGATTGTATAGTGTTCTGTGATGCCCTGGATCGTCTGTAGATCTCCAATTTAAATAGATGGATGAAAAAGTGGATATTCAATTACACTTTTGAAAGGCAAATAAGGTAATGGGCGAGATCGCTGTTGGGCCAGACTGTAGAAAAATGTTCATTTCCTCAAAAACATACAGCTGTACTATCATCAGTGGCATCATTGGTGGCACAGTAAAAATAAATAGAAATTTGGCTTCTATCTATTCCCGAAATCAGAAACTCTGCATTGGTCGACACATTTATTTTAATCAGCTTCTGTGTTGTTTCAAACGCCCTGTCAGCAAAAATTGTAATATAATTCTGTGACAGTCAGAAGCGAATGTCGTACGACAAGTATAATATTTTGAGAAACGAAAACAAAGATAAAACAGATGAATTTATTTGCCCTGTACGGGTACATCCAAATGCATGATTGATATGACGAGATGGGTTGATGTGTGACTGTACTATGATATTGATTTACTAAGTAAGGTAACGAAAAAATGTTAATTCATTTTTATATTAGGAATATCCAGAAAATCTTTGAAGCGAAGGAAATTTCGCGTTCAGGCCTCGTTTGTGAATTGTAATTTATGTAGGGGTACGTAATTTTCCAGAGACGAAACCGATTTTTTGTTTGACTACCATCCTCCGGCTTGTTTGTTGCAAAGCTACATAAAATCATGAAAAGATATTACCAATCGTTTTGAAATTATAATGTCAAATGAATGCGTCATCAAAGATTCAAGGTGTAATTCTGTGAACAGCATTCACTGGTGCTCATGCTTGTAAAATTACTCGTGATACATATTGAAAGTATTTCACAATATTTGGACGAATTTAGAATCACGAGAACATTAATTAATTAGGTGTTCATCTGGCGGAATCAACCATATACATTTTACCTAGATGTGTAAAGTTTCCCGTGTTTTCTCTGATTCTGACGTCGTTAGTGAACTGCAGTGATTTGCCAAAAAAAATGTCTTATAAAACACAAGGATGTTTGTGTATCATTACGCTGTCAGCCCGTGCTTCCCTGTGTACAAAGTGAGCATGTGGCAAATCTGGCAAAGTATGTGAGTCGTCGAAGGACATTTGCAGGATATCAGGTTTCGATTGTTAAACTACCCGACATCTTGATGCACGAAAAAAGAACGGTGTATGATCACATGTATCACAGTATAAGCCGTTTTAATATCACATTTAAAAATGGAAACTGTGTAATCCAAAACTAACCCAGATAAACAAATCATGTTACAAATATTGGAGTTCAAACTAGTGGTTTCGAATGCAGGTTATATAATAAATTAGGTAATTATTAAAATAGGTGATATTCCATAACTGGCAACACTAGATACCAGGAAAAAATAGCGGTATGAGCAGACACGTGCTATTAATAATTATTGGGGATTTAGTTCATGGTTAGTGTGTTGTGGTCGTGCTAAAATGTACATCAAAACCAGGGTTACATAATTTTTTTCTGATTAGCTAAGTATTGCGTTCTCAGAGAGAATATACCAACATTAACGTTGGGTGACTGCGTCGCCGGAATACGAGTCTAGCACTTTAACATCTTTGAGCACGGTTATTGTTCAATAACAGTAATAAAACAGAGGAATTGGTAATCGACCCTAAACAGTACAAAACTCACGAAAGCTTGAATCACAACTTTTTGTTGTGCTGGATGGCTTACTGGGTAAAGTGCTGGACTCGTATTCCGGCGATGCTGGATCGAATATTGGCGAAGACTGAAGGTTTTCCAACGATGGATTCCCTGTCCATATACATATTGCGTTCTCGTTCCACCATATTAAAAAATATTCATAATTTACACTAGCACACCCAATTGCATGTCTCTCTCCATTAATTTTATCTAGAGAATGATCGACAGTAAACAATCATAAAGTACTATTCATTTGTCTGTACCGGAGTCAATTACGAATATTGAGAAAAACAAACTCACAAACAATACTGTTTTGCACCAGCACTGGGATTAAACGTGTCATCCATCTGAATAAAGGTTTCGTTAGTGGCCGTGCAGTGGTGTCATTCTTTTTTTATTATTACGAGACTAGTGTTTCTTGTTGCATGTTAGGTATATTCAAATTATCGCTTAGAGCTAATTGTTACTGTGACGTAATGTATATTTACTTTTTAACCCCAAATGTTCCCATTCTATTTTAATTCATTTTCATGTTAGCTTTCTGTTTGAATGCCAGCTCCTGCACTGAGGCTCATCGATGCTGTCGCTGATCAAAACGAAACGTCAGCTAAGAAAAATAAATTTGCAATACATCTTTGTAATTATGCTGTATTGGAACTTACTCCAAGCAATGGAACGCCGGCTTTTCAGCAAGACAAGCTTAATTTCCCAAATTATGTAAACAGCGGCGGAGTCCAAAGAAAAACTTTGTTAAGCTGAACAATTATGCAGGGATTACAGAATATACCTGTTTTTTGACATATCAAAAATATTGATACCAATGGAAGATCTGAGAAGGGTTCGGTTCTAAAGGCGTTCCTGATATTCGATTATTTATTTACATGTATTCTGTATCTTTGCTCTGAGGAATTTCAAGTCAAGTACAATTGATAATTAGCTTTGGAATAACTTAAAGGCACTTAGTCATATATTCCTTCTGACGAATGAGAAGATCTTGGATGACCGATTGCAAACATTACTTTTTTATCTAGTTCGTTTATTTTCCGCGGTGTTCACTCACCAAACAGAAGGTCCTAAGCTTTGATTTGTCAAATACTGACTAATCTTCTATGGCGAATAACTGCTCTTGAATTGAAGCTTTGGTATGCAAGAATTGCACGTACAAAAGAGTCAATGGGGTAGGTTTATACGTGATTTTTTTCGTGTAACCGCTAGAACAAGTAAAAATGCAAGGAATATTCATAATGCTCAAATCCCAGTTTTTATTAAAATGTATTGTTTCAAACCATTGGGATATTACCCGTTCTCACTATTGTTAGATCGTAATACAAATGGGTCATTTGGAGAATTCGTGGTGGGGGAAGGCAACTGCCCAACCCAGGCGCGCTCATGCTCTCTCCAAGACATTTCCTGCCCATCCCTCCATTGGAGGCTACTTAGATCTGTAAAATCAATTTTATAATCATATCAGAAATCAGGAAAAAGTTACCTTCCAAATATTTTTTCTATTGTTCCAGCATTTCAGTTGTATGAGATGAACAGGTTGACTACAATTTTAATGCAATGTACTCATGTAACGATGCAACTTTCTGTGTCAGGATTACAGTATCTCCGAGCACAATCAGACTCGTTGGAGATGTAACTATATTGATTGCATAAGATCCCTCCATCTGGGGATCCTGAAGATATTCAGAATTTTCTGCCTCGGTGGGAGGTTTTATAGGCAATGCACACGGCAGTCAAATCCTCGAGTGATCGGGTCTAAGCCGCGTTCATCTCATTCATTTCTCCGCTTGCCTTGTTCAAAGGATCGACGTCGGTTTGGATCTACAGGATAGATCGGGAGTGACGTTTGACCGACGATTCTTTTGGACTTACGTCTCCTCGTACTCCTGATGCTTGATAAAAATAAAAACGACCCGCGTATAAGCTTCAAATTTAAATCAATTTTGTACATTGATTTCGAGAAACTGGGTTACTAGCTTTTGTGTATTA
>SDVV010030457.1:0-11673 GCA_016164225.1 Gammarus roeselii
TATATAACCTATTTAGCGCCCAACTGAACAGGAATAAAAAGTGAAACCCGATGTGTCGGGGAGTTATCACAGTAGCAAAACTGTGTAGCTACTGAGTCGAGGTTCTTATATTTTCCATTGAAGGCAATCCAGTAACATACCCTTGCCTTTTCTCGGCCATCGCTAAACTAAACAGTATGGGCAGGGACTGCTATGCTCCGCTAAGTGGAGCACTTCTTTAGCATTCTTGTCTCTTTAGAATACTGCCTCTGCGGCCATTTCTCTAAAGCCTGCACAGGGAAGAAAGCCGCGAGAAACGACACGGAGAGGAAAGAGGGTGACCCAGTCGGGCAGAGAACGCTGCACCCGTGCCACGCCAACACTTGCCCTCAGTTATCAAGGACGATTCGCCTCTTTAGATTGTTTTACGGGTTATATATATGTATATATGGTGACACAAGCCCAAACCGTGTGTCACCAGAAATAGTTGGGCAGTAGCTCAACTTGGATCAACACAATCTACAATACAAAATGCTGATGTTTACGTGTATCCTCTTTGAATCTTATTTCAATATTAATTTCCGTGTAAAGCAATGCCCTGGTATTACATGCATTTACATGTTTAGTCTTTGCTAATACAGAATATTGCTCGGAACCACTAACAACACTTAGTTATAATTCATTGCAATCGGTTGACATACTGTTGAATAATATGTTTAAATAGAACAAAATAGGACGTCAGCAATGTAAAGCGAATTGGAATGAGTCAGTTTTAGCTTGAAGCAAATTATGCAGTTTACCATTGACTGGATACATTATTTTAAACCTAGTAGCTCTCTATTATTTCAGTTATTATTTTTACCACGTGTCTCTGTTTCTAGCCACTTTTCCAAGCTCCACTTTAAAGCCCTCTTGAGGGAACAATTTTGTGTTTAGAAAGCAGTCGTCCTTTGTCCCATTCCCCTGTCTATGTTTATAAATCCGTACCTCCTTTTTTCTTGTAACGGACGAGTGTAATACGAGTGTAATGGCATACGAACACTAGTGTACAGTAATATAAATTCGGAAGTATTCGGAACGATTTCAGAGTTAATGTTACATAAAGTTTCAGTACATAAATTCAACGCCAACTCACGCAACGGAACTCAATTTTATCTTGAATGTACTCTGAAAATCAAACATTTATTTTGGTTTGTAATTTCAAATATATTTCCAGGTATATATATTTTTTTACTGTTATTTCAATAGCAGTTTCCTCATTTATTGTTCATTGAAAATACCTCATTCCCAACTTGCATTTAAATATTCAACTATCACTTCTTGCACATCCCGCCCAGTAATACCTTACACCTAAGTAATACCAGTAAGACCCCAGTAATACCTCACACCTAATTAATACCAGTAATACAACAGTAATACCTCACACCTAAGTAATACCAGTAATACCCCAGTAGTACCTCGCACTTAAGTAATACCCCAGTGATAGCTCACCTTAGATCAAGTAATACGACACCAAGGTATATCTCCCAGCTGTGAAAGGTACTCAGTGCAGTCGGCACGTTTGTCGCGACAACGATAATAATGCATGGCAAACTAGGTATCGGAATAGGCTTACTTTCCCTATCTTTGGAATTTGTGAATGGAGGTTCAGACCCCTCCTGATTTAAATGAATGCAGATATTAGTATAACACGCATTATTGGCTCAACAAGTAAGTGCAATGCAATATGGTCTGTATTCCAATTTAGAAATAGAGTCGCTGTTAAAATTAACCTTGGCGGGCTGTTAGGAACAGCTGCTCAAATCGCGGAGAATGAATGGCCATGCCCTCTTCTAATCAATAGTAAATAAATATTGTACTTCGATGCCCTGGCACTATGCCCGTCTGATCGACTTGTGAACATTGACAATGAGGACGTGTGTGCAGAAGTATCCATATAATCACTGTGTTTCATATCTCGGCAACACAAAGATGATGATGGAAGCGCTCAGCATACCCAACACCGCGGGGATACTGATATAATTAAAGAGTATCAATAGTTATATGAATTATGTCCTATCGTGTTTAGGGGATTGTTCATAGAACATTCAGGTAGTCATTATAGTAGCTATGTGGAATATGTACCTATGACAAAAATCTATTGTGTTTATGATAATTCTTTTGATAGTTCTGTTCGGTGAACAAAAATGACTTGACTTTTTCAGTTTCTATTGTACTTCAGTGAAATTCCAGGCGTGGGAGTTATGGAGAACAGGAGTTGTTAAAGTATGTATTCTGAGGCCAATACTTTGAATTACTCATAAAGGGCTCCATTTCTAAAATATTTTGTGTTCGATAGATTTTAGCTATGATTTTTATAAATCACTGGCTACCATTTTTGGCACTTCTTTGCGGCTTCCCGAAACAAGTTCATATACTGAAGGTGATTTTTATAAAGTAAGTTGCAGCTTATCAAAAAATGATGCCCGAAAAGTAGTTTGTTGTTAGTAACTTGAAGCTACAGATAGTTTAGATTTGCTTATAGCTTAGTTAAGATACATTTTTCGATGAGTGGCATGTAGATAACGGAGTCTTAATTTGAAAGTCGTTTTGACCAGCTCTGTCGTTATAAACCGCTGATACCACTTCCAAAAGGGTCTTTGATAATGAGTCCGATAGAGAACAATGATAAAGTGTTCGCCTGAGAGCACTGAAACTGTGACCACTATAGAGACCCCTGTTAACTTGTCCGGCAGAATGCCATGAATGTTTTTCTAGCTTTGATTGATTTTCATCTGTGTTTCGAAACCGGGGCGGGTAATTGAAACCAGCAGGTACATGAGTAGTTTAAAGTGTCCAAGAACCGCTTTCTTGAGTCAGCGGGTGGAATGCAGTCGGCGCGAAGGCAGGCAGCGCGATGGAAGTGATTTTAGCAGCCGGACAGACGGATAGCTTTCGGAATATTTTTATTTACATAAGGGTATTGGCATTTCAATGCTTGGGTATATTGTATTGCAACTTCGTTGCATGTCATGTTGCATAAATGCATTTTCAATGCTGGGTCCTCTGAATGTTTTTGGGGTATTGACAACGTACATTTATAAAATAATTTTTATTGATAACAGTTACATAATAATTTACATGCTGTAATAAAGGGCAATACTTCACATATATTCTTCTTGCACGAATGTTGATTTCCGGACACGTTCATGATGATTTTTTCAACCGCTCGCTGTTGGAGATTCACTCGATTATCTTTTCAAACTGGTATATTTTGACATAGATAATAGGCAAAGTAGATGCAGTAAGCTCCACAGACCAATGATTGATCACTTTGGATTGGTTTCTGTAGTACAGGTTGTATTTTTGCATAGATATTATAATACAAAGCTATATTTCCTCCATATATTTTTAGATTAAACAAAAACTAATCAAAAAAGAAGTGTTTGTTACCGTTTTTGAATATTAGGGTCAAATGACCTATTTTATTTGGATCGCTTTCGCTGATAACAATCATGTAGCTATTCATTTGATGCATGGGCATTCTGTTATCAGCAAAACACCCTATATAGGCACGTTTCATCATTGTATCGCCCATGGATATGCGGTCAATTTGATTATTATCCATGGTTATTGTAGATAATTGGGGAATACCCTCCTTGCCAAATTTAATTGGATGACACCGAGTGTATAACCTACCAGGAACAAGATCTTATTCGTAGTGGGTGAATTTTCATAATTTACTGTTATACGTATGTTTGCTCGTTTTTCTAGGTCGGTGGGTCTTGTATCTGTACAAATATAGTTCTTCCTTTAGGGAAATTTTCTCTTGTGATGAGATGAGCGCTGTTGCGCCTCCCTAGTGCCGAAAGGGTTTGATGGTATGCTTGGGTACACTCTCTGGGAAACAAAAATCTAATGTTGGTAACGCAGTTTTCGTTTACATCGACGATAACGTTTGTGATACTATTATGCTGGAAGTAATTTGGATTGCGACCATATGCTCCGTTATGTGCCGATTGATCTATGAGAAACAGGGCTAATTTATGTGGAACGACCCCGTTGAAGGGGGAATCATTTGAGATGGAGTTTTTCACCGGTAGGAAACACGATTGTTCTGACAATAGGTCGATCGAACATGTATTCAACCACGTCATTGTTTTTGTGAGCGCTTCATTTAGAGCAAGCAAATCTGTTGGGTATGGTACAACTTTTTTACACCATAATTAACATTAATCAACTAAATAGGTGAATTGTTCATTGTCATGTGTTACAAGAACGCTACTAGGTTTTGCCAGCTCCAAACGTATATTTACGCTGACATTATCCAATAGATAACTATTGCTACCGGATACGTCAAAGTTTAGTGGTCCCATCATATGTATACCATGACGTACACTTTCTTGAATCCAAGTCTCATTTTCGTTTTGTTTAGCAAAATTCGCCGCGACAATGGTATCTGGAATGGGTGTTTGCAATGATTTATGCATCATATTCAACCCTTTATTATTTAGATCGGAGCACTTCATGGATGTATAGGTGTTGAGATTAGTTTGTAGTCCTGTATAACTGTTTCCTCCACACTGAACACCATTTAGGAATATAGAGTGACTTTGGAACATACGATAAAAGAAGCCTTCAATGAGTGTAACATTTGCAGCGGCGGCCATCGCGCTTCCATGTGCATTTCTAACACGGAATTTTACTGGTGCAGTTAACTAGCTTAAGTCAACTATTTCATTATCCGATCTTGGAATATAAAATTCGACAAAGGAATCGGCAATTCTACCATCATACAGACTACTGTTTGTACATAGATAATTTCTTTCAAATTTCGATTCGATACTTGATTCAATTAAATATTTATTGTTGACGAAGGGAAACATATAAATCACTCCCATTTCATAGTTTTCCGTAGGGGCTTCTAGCCCCGTCATGTTGAGAGATGATCCACCAAGAATGTTGTCGGTATAAAACCTTACCCGAAACTAACGTTATTGGTACATGAGCAGTGGTATTTATTAGTAATGAACTAATGTACGACACGACTCTATCTTTCTTCCGTGGTTCATCTTCGATTTACGATTTTTCGTTACTTTTCCTGTGATCCTACCTCCAACCATAGCATTCTTTACAACATTCTTGAGTATAGCAATCCCATGTTCCTCTGTTGATTTCCGCATATCTTTCTGCTCCGAGTAACCGTGTGCCATGTTTCGAGCCATATCGGCAGCTGCAGGCAGTAATAGTTTTTGTAGAAAAGGCAATGTGCGTCTTACAAGACTGGCTATGGCTGAGAAGAACCCGCTACCCCTCTGGTACGATATCAGACTTGTGAATCTGTCGATATCATGTACACTACCACCACGTATTTTGTCACGTTTTGCGAATAAAATGTTGTGTTGTTTGTACGACGGATATGCATATACCATCCTCATGATTGCTAGATACCAAATAACCTTTTTTTTATATCAAGAGTTATATTTATAAGGCTCTAGCTTATTTTAAAATGCAATACGCATAGGTTTGATCCACCATCCTTGAACCTGATGTAACCGCTAACACCATCTCGTAGATCGATGGAAATGGAATCAATATGACTACGCTGTATTTTTTATATTTGACATGGGCGCGTGTAAATAATAAAAGTTAATGATAGGAATAACATCAGGAATAATGACTTTGAGTAAACGTTTATGCAGCGTACATTAACGTTCATAAAGAATTTTTTTTGCTAACGGCACCTTAACCGACATTATATTTACACATCACTCCGCCCATTAAATCAGCCGATCTATCTCCGACATAGTACCAACTCACCGTAGCTTCAGTATATTTGTATTGTGACATGTTTCGTAGAATAAAGGCATTGAACTTTATGCGTCGTGTGGCCTTATCATATTCAAACAATTTTCCTTCATCTCTAACAATTTATTTTCTTAACAGACTTTTTCTTATATTGATTTCTAGCTCGGAGATCTAATCTTCCAATGTATTGCTTGAGATATTTTCGCTAGGAATAAAAAAAAGCTAATTCATGGCAGATTCGTCTATGTAGATTACAATGTTGTATTGTATATCATGCTTTTTTATCTTGAACCAGTCATTATAGGATACTTCTACAAGTCCTACGCTCCACTCTCCCTGTAGCTGTATTTCCTGGATAAATATTGTTAGTAAAACTTGAAGACGTGTTGTTAAGTTTTTGTTTCCCAAAGAGTGTGCCCAAGCATACCATCAAACCCTTTCGGCTCTAGTGAGGCGCAACAGCGCTCATCTCATCACAAGACAAAATTTCCCTGCAGGATGAACTATATTTGTTATAAATACAAGACCCACCGACTCTGAAGATGTCATTAACCTAGAAAAACGAGCAAACATACGTATAACAGTGTATTGTGAAAATCCACCCACTACGAATAAGATCTTGTTCCTGGTAGGTTATACACTCGGTGTCATCCAAATAAATTCGGCAAGGAGTGTATTCCCAAACTATCTATAGTAATCATGGATAATAATCAAATTGACTGCATATCCAAATGCGACCCAATTATGAAACGTGCCTTTATAGGGTGATTTGCAGAAAATAGAATGACCATGCATCAAATGAATGGCTACATGATTGTTAAAAGCGAAAGCGATCCCAATAAAACGGGTCATCGGATCCTAATATTAAAAAACGGTAACAAACGCTTTGTATTATAATATCCATGCAAAAATTCAACTTGTACTACAGAAACCAATCCAAAGTGATCAATCATTGGTCTGTGGAGCTTACTGCATCTACATTAACTATTAGCTATGTCAAAATATACCAGTTAAAAAGATAATCGAGCGGTTCTCCAACAGCGAGCGACATAGACATGATACCAAGGTTGAAAAATTCATCATGAACGTGTCCGGAAATCAACATTCGTGGAAGAAGAATATGTATGAAGTATTAACCTTTGAAGCAGCTTCTAAATTATTATGTAACTGTTATCAAATATACAAATTATCTTATAAATGTATGTTGTCAATACCCCAAAAACATTCAGAGGACCCAGCATTGAAAATGCATTTATGCAACATGGTATGCAGCGAAGTTGCAATACAATATAGCCAAGCATTGAAATGCTAATACCGTTATGTAAATAAAAATATTCCGAAAGCTATCCGTCTGTCCGGCTGCTAAAATCACTTCCTTCGCGCTGCCTGCCTTCGCGCCGACCGCCTTCCGCCCGCTGACTCAAGGTAGCACGTATTGCGCCGGTGACCTCCGCCCCTACCCCACCCAAACATGACTCAAGAAAGCGCTTCTTTGGGCATTGTATACTTTTTATATGATTTTTTTCGGTGTAGAGGGGAAAAAGAGGACAAGCATAAACAGGAAGGATTGTAAATTGACAAACAGCCGGAAAAAATCACCGTTGACGTGGGAATTATCGAGGAGGTTATGATGAGATACAATCAAATAAATTTCCTTAGCCAGTTGCTTACTTAAATCGAAATGTGAATTTGATCTGCCCTCAATGATTCGCCCAACGACGGTCAATTTTCCTATCAATCTGTCAATTTTCAATCTTTCCTGTTTATGCTTGGCACTCTCTCTTCCAACTTCACCGCCTTCCCCCCTCTCACCCTTCATCGCGAACACAGTATCAGAACTCCGTAACAGTAGTAACTCCATCAGACCTCTCCAGCGGACAGCGTATCAAGGCCTTCGGGCGAACACAGTATCAGGGCTCTCTAGCGGACACAATATAAGTTCACTCTATCGGATACTGTATCTCGGCTCTATAGTGGACATGGAATCAGGACTTCTCAACGGCAGAGCTGTGCAACGCTACATTTAAATTACGAGCCGTTCCATACGTACTACCAAAACTCAATTTCCATACACAAAAGATCTTGAAGTCTGCCTGTTCAAGCGCCCGGCTTGCCATGAAATGTTATCGAAGAAGAGAGTTCAGAAAACGAATCAATACGTAACAAATAATTAATTAATACTGTTTTTACGTTAATCGAGATTTTGATACGAATCTAATCCTGAATTGAAGACTCTCTTGTCAAGATTTTGACAAATTGATTAACCGGATGACTTGAAAGAGTATTATGTCATGACGGCTTTTACTAAATGATTCGCATATTCATTCACTATTTCATACATAAAGGAGTCTTCATCTTATTCGGCTATTGACGTAATTTGTCACTACTGACAAATGATTCAAAACGGAATTAGACAGAATCCCATTTGCGGTCTGTGAATAGTGGTTGCCAGCGGTTTGCAGAGATTTTACTGGATCAAATACTCCTACATGCAATAAAGATTTTGATGCATAAGTACTTTGGATATTCTCCTATGCGTTAAATAATGAAAAAAAATGTAATTCGAGGAGCACGCATAGATTCAAGACGATCAAAAATATCTACCGAAAAATGATCACTTTTTTTCCCAAAAATTGACACAACAAAAAATCATAGGCGGAATGATAGTCCTACTTCCAAACCCAGGGTTGAAGAAGGCATCAATTCAGAACTAGGGGTGGTAGCCAGGTACCTCTGAGCAACAAGCTCATTTAGTCCAGTATGATAGGCTGTAAAATATGTAGTATTTCGAAATGTTTAGTGCAGATTACAGAAGTGGCGAAGCCATAATTTACGATAACCAATAAATGGAGATTATTAGCTTATGACAATTTTCCAGTAATTTTATATAGCTAGCAATAATAGCTACCAAGATCATGTTTACAGAAAATGCGGTGATTCACCCCTGTTGACTTTGTATAATTGTTTGGAATAAACAATATTGTGGCATAGCAAATTGGTGTTTAAATGGCTTCTATCGATGTGTATTGTCGAACGAGGTGACTCTTGCACATAGAATATCTCAAAAGGTAGGTAACATGCAAAGTTTTTATTCCATTTGTTTTAGGCGGTAAATAACTACTGATGTGCTACGTAAGTTGGCAGCATAATTTCATCATTCGATATGTGAAACTATGGGTAGGACAATGCACCCCTGGTGAGGTGACTACCCGCACCATCAGGGGAAATTGCAAGCAACATCATTATTTTATACTAATCTTTTAGAAAATTTGAAGTTTGAGAGTGTGATTTGAAAGAGCATGTAATAATTGCATGTAGCACTTCACTAAAAAAAATGCTAGCATTGAGCGGGGTGACGCAGTCGAGAACCTTGGTTGAGTTCCCCCGCCTCTCTTAGAGGAGAATTAGGCATATTTTTAAATGAAATGTCATAAGCTCTAGCAGAATTCGAAAGTAAAAAGTCAAATGAGCTCAGGCCAGAAGACTCAAAATCTTCTTAACTAAATTCGAGGGGAGGGGGTCTGCAAGTACTGGCTAGTTAATTCGACATGAGCTAGCGGCACAATCAACAGGATCCTCCGCCATCAAAACGTTGCCTCAGAGCTCGGCAGTAAAGTTCGACTTTACGGACCGACATCATTCATAAAAATTGCGTTGCTATTAAATCTTGGTTTCCACACTCAATACAGCGCATGGCATGGCAAAATAGTTGTGACTTTCATCTGGCTAGCTCTCGTTTGTGAAGTGGGGTTAGCTCATCTTCAGGACAGAGTGGCCTCTGTAACGACGCTTTCAGGTGTGAGTAGTGCTAGTAAGGAAGATGAGAGAGAAAGGGAGCAGAGTTTACTCTATGAGCTTAAAAACATGGCACAACTGAAAGAAAATAATTAAATGATTCAACAATGAGAAGGGATCTATGGATTGATTGGAAAGCAAGCAAAAACTGCTGTGTGTGTCCACAATATGAGTGGATATGGACAAATTCTAATGACGTGATGATAGGAAATGGTTAACCTAATAAAAGCTAATTATAACTATTTAAGATGTCTGCAAAGAGGCCTAGCAACCAAACGACAGTGGCGGTGGATACATCCCTGTTATGATGAATGACCCGTTGGACTAGTGTGTTGGCGCATGATGCTTTTTAGACTAGTGTGTCGGTGCATGATGCTTTTTAGACTAGTGTGTCGGTGCATGATGCTTTTTAGACTAGTGTGTCGGTGCGTGATGCTTTTTAGTCTAGTGTGTTGGCGCATGATGCTTTTTAGACTAGTGTGTCGGTGCATGATGGTTTTTAGACTAGTGTGTCGGTGCATGATGCTGCCAGGGATAGATCAATAGCTGTTTACATCTGGCTTTGACTTCTTGACACGTTTATTCGAGATTTTTGTTTTTCAGTTGCCAGAGATGTTTCATAGACACGGCTGCCAGAGATTCCTACAGGCACAGCCGCCATAGGTGCGGTATGGAGTTGGCCGAAGTATTCTGCAGACCCAGTTGTCAAAGGTACGTTTTCTGCATAAACAGTTGCCAGAAATGTGTTACAGGCATAGCTGCCAGTTGTGTTGTGAAAGTGCAGTTGCCAGAGAGGCTATGCTGGCATAGCTGCCAGAGGTGTTCAGCAGATATAATTTCCAGAAGTGTTTTGCGGGCATAGTTGCTCTAGATGTTCAGATTTCCCAGTTGCCTGAGATTTTCACCAAGCACAGTTACCAGACGTGTAAAGGCCCAGCTGCCAGTGGTTTTCAATAGGCACAGCTGCAGTGGTATTGCACAAGCACAGTTGCCCGAGTTGCTCTGCAGAAACAATTGCCTAAGGTATTCTGCAAAAATAGTTTCTCAAGGTTTTCTGAATGCACATGCAGTTGCCAAAAATGTTCACCAGGAACAGCTGCCAGAGAAGTTCAGCATGCGCAGCTGTCAGAGACACTGTGCAGCACAGTTGCCAGAGGTGTCTGTAGGCACAGTTGCCATACACGTAGTGTAGATCGCAGCACTCATTATGTCGCGCCTTTCATTCCGTGGCAAGTGGCACTTGGGCCCAGACTTACGAGCTAGCTTTGTGATATTCAACGTAGAAAAAACGAGATTGTCCGTTTTTTCACGCTAGAGAGGTTAATGCTTGCTTGGTGTGGCCTGCAATGTTGTGTTCACTAGGAGGAGTGATGTGGTCGGGGCTGGTGTGCAGAGACATAATCCTGATGTGATATAAATCTGGGACTAGTAGTTCAAAGGATGCTATGAATCGTCAAAGTAATTAAAGGTCTGGAGGAAAAGAATTGTTAGCAAGACTCTTTGTACGGGCAAAAGGGTGACTTGTACGGGCTTCATGATATTGATTAAAATCGGACAGGAATGGGAAAATGTTGAAGGTAAACGACCACCGAGAGGAACACATGGAGCATGCATGTGAAAATGCATATTTTTGTACCCTCCTCAGGGCAAAGATAATTACATGTAGGTGAGAGCTCTAGCCTATACAGGGCTAACTGTTTAGGACTGAGATAATCGTATGGATAGGTTCAACCAATACAAAACATATTCGGTCAGCTGCTGCAATTCTGCACCTTTGTGACTGTATGGTTCTCGATGAAGGACTTGAGTCGTATCAGTGTTCCATCCGTTCTAACTGCATTTCAACTTCTTCAGAGGTGTTACGATTTTCAGTTCAGGGTTGCGAATAATTGGGTAAATCAGGGTTGAACAAAGAACATGTGGTTTCTTAATTTGTCTTTTTTGTAAAGAAATTGCAACAAGTCAACAGGTTATTCAATAGAGTACTGAATATACAATTGTAATAACGGACACAAGGTAACCCAAAGTGTTAAGTGTAGGACGAGCACGGGGTGTGTAGCGAGGGGAGTGTGGTGTCTGAGTGGGTTGGGAGGCCGACGACCGATGATCTGC
>SDVV010030458.1:0-11673 GCA_016164225.1 Gammarus roeselii
GAGGTGGAGGAGGCGTTGGCGTGTGTCTATTAATAGGATGGTAGAGTGCGGCTTAGAGGTGGAGGAGGCGTTGGCGTGTGTCTATTAATAGGATGGTAGAGTGCGGCTTAGAGGTGGAGGAGGCGTTGGCGTGTGTCTATTAATAGGATGGCAGAGTGCGGCTTAGAGGTGGAGGAGGCGTTGGCGTGTTTCTATTAATAGGATGGTAGAGTGTGGCTTAGAGGTGGAGGAGGCGTTGGCGTGTGTCTATTATTAGGAGGGGAGAGTACGGATAAGGAGTTCAGAGGAGACATTGGTGTGTGCCTATTTAAAGGGGAATGTGCGGCTTAGGAAGTAAGAGGAGGAGTTGGCGTGTGTCTATAAATAGAAGGGGCGAGTGCGGCTTAGGAGATAAGAGAGGCATTGGCGTGAGTCTATTTATAGGAGGGGCAAGTGCTGCTTAGGTAGTAAGAGGAGGCGTTGGCTCATGTTTATTAATTTTACAAGGAAAACTGGAAAGTAAAAAGAGCTGGAAAGTAAAAAGAACTGTAAGCGTATGTTTATTGATATGAGAAGAGAGTACGGCTTAGAATGTATGAGGAGTCGAGGGCGAGTGACTATTAACGTGAGAGGAGAGGAGAGCTTATAAAATAAAAACAGACATCGGCGTGTGCGTGTGTCTATTGACAGGAGAGGAGATTGGGGGCTTGAACGTTAAAAGAGGCGTTGGCGTGCGCGTGTGTCTATTAACAGTTGAGGAGGGTGCGGTTTTAAAACAAAAGAGACGTTGACGTGTGTATATTAACAGGAAAGGAAAATATGGGTTAGAAAGTCAAAAGCGACGATGGCGTGTGTCTAATAACAGGAGAGGGAAGTGCGGGTTAGAAAGTCAAAAGCGACGATAACGTGTCTATTAACAGGAGAGGGAAGTTCGGGTTAGAAAGTCAAACGCAACGATGCCGTGTGTCTAGCAACAGAAGAAGGAAGTGCGGGTTAGAAAGTAAGAAGCGACGATGGCGTTTCTATTAACAGGAGAGGGAAGTTCGGGTTAGAAAGTCAAACGCAACGATGCCGTGTGTCTAGCAACAGGAGAAGGAAGTGCGGGTTAGAAAGTCACAAGCGACGATGGCGTGTGCCTAGCAACAGGAGAGGGAAGTGCGGGTTAGAAAGTCAAAAGCGACGATGGTGTGTGCCTAGCAACAGGAGAGGGAAGTGCGGGTTAGAAAGTCAAAAGCGACGATGGCGTGTGCCTAGCAACAGGAGAGGGAAGTGCGGGTTAGAAAGTCAAAAGCGACGATGGTGTGTGTCTAATAATAGGAATCTTTTATCATTTTTATCGGAACAATAATGAATAGGATAGAACGCATTATTTTCCGAATCCTCTAAATGGTATCCGCGAGGTATTTTGCCTGGACAAATGCAGCAGATGAGAAGAAGAAATGAAATAATATTAGTTGACTACAAAATCTCTTACAATTTTTGTCGCGGAGGATGGAAAAAGTTAATATTATTCAGGTATTTCTAAAATAATACTGGAAGTTTTCAAAAATTATTCATTGCAACTAACTAAATCACTCCTACTCGTTCAACCCTAGCCTCGATATGCCCCAATCCCGTATCATCTCTGCCACAACCCTTCCACTCCACCCAGCTTAGATAGCATATACGTTTTCTGATTCGACGAAATACTGTTACGTTTCAGGTCTGTCTTCCTGCTGTTCTCGGCTCTTGCTATCACAATCTTGTCACAACCTGGGGCACAAGGCCTTTCAGTTACAAGGCCCCGAGCAGGGAGGCCACATGTCTCCTCCACCAGTCACCTTCGGGGTCACCCCGGTAATAAATTTACACGCGACAAGCACAACGTGTTAGATCAGCTTCTCAACTCGGACTCCGCTGATGACGTTGACAAAGAACTGAACGAGTCTATGAAGAAGCAACACAGGGAGCACGGTAAAGTTGAACGTCACCCTGACGCTCTTGACCAGATCCATGGAAAGGGTCGGGCCAAACACCGAGGAACGCGGGCTGAGGAGGAACATAAGTTGCCTGTGCGAGACACCGGTAAAGTTCGTAGTAGAGTTGGAGGGTTGTCAGAGTTCAAACATCAAGAGCCTTCAAGCAAAGGATCCCAAGAATCTCCAAAGGAAGTGTGCACTCTAGGGCAAGACCCAGGCAGGCCCGTCCCAGACTACTTTTCCTCTCTCGAGGGCTCCTACACTATGCAACTCGAGATGACTGATAGAGACAAGGTGAGTCACGGATCTGTTATCACAGGAATGACTTATCTAAATTGTGCGGATTTTTTAGCGATAAAACATCGTTTTTGTAGACAGTCACCAGACACGTCTTCGGTTTGGCAGTACTCACGTTGAGGGACTCACGTTGAAGTACTCACGTTGAAGTACTCACGTTGAAATGCTCAAGTTGAAGTCATTGGCAAATAATAATCACGTCCATGAAATGGTACTTCCGAATAATTATAAAGCAACTTAAAGAATATCTTGCTGGTCGCCTTATACCGTAACAATATAATATCTTGCTGGTCGCCTTATAACATAACAATAATAGGATATAAAATATTTTTCATGACGTCAACACATTTCTCTTAGTAGAATGAGTGATTTATTCAATTCGTTGCTAACCTATTGACGACTGATGTAATTGTGCTGAGTGGATACGTGCAGTAAGACTCTGGTACCTCGAGACGTCCCCTTGAAGGGTGATTAGTAATCTTTGGTCCTTCAGAACGTCCTGATGGAGGGTGATTAGTATATCCCTGTCACCAACACGTCCTCTTGGAGGGGGATCAGTACATCCTTGTCACCAACACGTCCTGTTGGGGGGTGATCAGTACATCCTTGACACCAACACGTCCTGTTGGAGGGTGATCAGTACATCCTTCTCACCAACACGTCCTGTTGGAGGGGGATCAGTACATCCCTGTCACCAACACGTCCTGTTGGAGGGTGATCAATACATCCCTGTCACCAACACGTCCTGTTGGAGGGTGATCAGTACATTCCTGTCACCAACACGTCGTGTTGGAGGGTGATCAGTTTATCTTTGTCACCAACACGTCCTGTTGGAGGGTGATCAGTACATCCCTGTCACCAACACGTGCAGTTGGAGGGTGATTAGTATATCCCTGTCACCAACACATCCTCTTGAAGGGTGATCAGTACATCCCTGTTACCAACACGTCCTGTTGGAGGGTGATCAGTACATCCCTGTCACCAACACGTCCAGTTGGAGGGTGATTAGTATATCCCTGTCACCAACACATCCTCTTGAAGAGTGATCAGTACATCCCTGTTACCAACACGTCCTGTTGGAGGGTGATCAGTACATCCCTGTCACCAACACGTCCTGTAAGAGGGTGATCAGTACATCCCTGTCACCAACACGTCGTGTTGGAGGGTGATCAGTTTATCTCTGTCACCAACACGTCCTGTTGGAGGGTGATTAGTACATCCCTGTCACCAACACATCCTGTTGGAGGGTGATCAGTACATCCCTGTCACCAGCACGTCCTGTTGGGTCGGAGGGTGATCAGTACATACCTGTCACCAACACGTCCTGTTGGAGGGTGATCAGTACATCCCTGTCACCAACACGTCCTGTTGGAGTGTGATCAGTACATCCCTGTCACCAGCACGTCCTGTTGGAGGGTGATCAGTATATCCTTGTCACCAGCATGTCTTGTTGGGTTGGAGGGTGATCCGTTCATCCCTGTCACCAACACGTCCTGTTGGAGGGTGATCAGTACATCCCTGTCACCAGCATGTCCTGTTGGAGGGTGATCAGTACATCCCTGTCACCAGCACGTCGTGTTGGAGGATGATCAGTACATCCCTGTCACCAACACGTCCTGCTGGAGGGTGATCAGTACATCCCTGTCACCAACATGCCTTGATGGAGGGTGATCAGTACATGCCTGTCACCAGCACGTCCTGTTGGAGGGTGATCAGTACATCCCTGTCACCAACACGTCCTGTTGGAGGGTGATCAGTACATCCCTGTCACCAAAACGTCCTGTTGGAGGTTGATCAGTCCATCCCGGTCACCAACACGTCCTGTTGGAGGGTGATCAGTACATCCCTGTCACCAACACGTCCTGTTGGAGGGTGATCAGTACATCCCTGTAACCAACACGTCGTGTTGGAGCGTGATCAGTACATCCCTGTCACCAACACGTCCTGTTGGAGGGTATCAGTACATCCCTGTCACCATCACGTCCTGTTGGAGGGGGATCAGTACATTCCTGTCACCAACACGTCCTGTTGGAGGGTGATCAGTACATCCCTGTCATCAAAACGTCTTGTTGGAGGGTGATCAGTACATCCTTGTCACCAACACGTCCTGTTGGATGGTGATCAGTACATCCCTATCACCAACACGTCTTGTTGGAGGGTGATCAGTACATCCCTGTCACCAACACGTCATATTGGAGGGTGATCAGGTCATCCATGTCACCAACACGTCTTGTTGGAGGGTGATCAGTACATCCCTGTCACCAAAACGTCTTATTGGAGGGTGATCAGTACATCCTTGTCACCAACACGTCCTGTTGGAGGGTGACCAGTACATCCCTGTCATCAACACGTCCTGTTGGAGGGTGATCAGTACATCCCTGTCACCAACACGTCCTGTTGGAGGGTGATCAGTACATCCCTGTCACCAAAACGTCTTGTTGGAGGGTGATCAGTACATCCTTGTCACCAACACGTCCTGTTGGAGGGTGATCAGTACAACCCTGTCACCAACACGTCCTGTTGGAGGGTGATCAGTACATCCCTGTCACCAACACGTCCTGTTGGAGGGTGATCAGTGCATCCCTGTCACCAACACGTCATATTGGAGGGTGATCAGTACATTCCTTTCACCAACACGTCCTGTTGGAGGGTGATCAGTACATCCCTGTCACCAAAACGTCTTGTTGGAGGGTGATCAGTACATCCTTGTTACCAACACGTCCTGTTGGAGGGTAATCAGTACAACCCTGTCACCAACACGTCCTGTTGGAGGGTGATCAGTTCATCCCTGTCGCCAACACGTCCTGTTGGAGGGTGATCAGTACATCCCTGTCACCAACACGTCATATTGGAGGGTGATCAGTACATCCTTGTCACCAACACGTCCTGTTCTTGGGTGATGCCTTAGGTGTTGTTCTTGTGCTAGCTTTATATAGCTAACAATGAGCTACGCTTGTCCTGGGAATAGCTTCTCATAATAACATTAAGCATTAACGACCACAATTTCTTACGATATGTGATAAATATTGTGTTGAGCCATGAAGACAGTTGACTCAAGGCCATACCTGGCTTTGCAATCTACGGGAAACCGTATCCGTGGTTCAATTACACTTCATTTATTATTATTTTTTACAGTTTGTGACTGCGAGAACATGAGCTTGTGACAATGTCACACAGCATGTCTCTCGACGACACACGCGACACTCATCAAACAAAGACACTCGCCTCTCTTTACTAGCGATAATGTCACACAGCATCTCTCTCGACAACACACGCGACACTCATCAAACAAAGACGCTCTCCTCTATTTACTAGCGATAATGTCACACAGCATGTCTCTCGACAACACACGCAACACTCATCAAACAAAGACGCTCTCCTCTATTTATTAGCGAAAATGTCACACAGCATGTCTCTCGACAACACACGCGACATAGAATAATTGGGACCATCCGTGTGTAGAGGCTTTGTTGATAGCTGAACGCTTGTGAGTCGGTACCAA
Organism: Gammarus roeselii; assembly: GCA_016164225.1. Lineage (NCBI taxonomy): Eukaryota > Metazoa > Arthropoda > Malacostraca > Amphipoda > Gammaridae > Gammarus > Gammarus roeselii. Next base: position 5,737 of record SDVV010030458.1, read on the forward strand.
TGACACTATAAGTGGTCTTTTATTAAAAGCCAACCTTTTTGAAGTGTTAGCTTGAATTTTTCGAGGATATTTGGAAAAATAACTGCAGTGGTCATACGTTAAACTATTCTCTTAGAGCAATTTTTTTATAGGAAGTGGTGAAGCCGATCTATTTTCTGCAGAAGACGACCTACTACGTCACTGAGACCAGAGAAAGAGACTTCCTGTTGCACCGTGGCGTGGATACGGTGTCGGTACGGATCACTACCAACGCTACCCAGGAGATCGTTTACTACTACCCGACCAAGAAGAATTTTATACTCTACAAGAACGGGGGGTGCACGGACTTCGGGTGAGTGACGGGCAACGCGTGTGTGACGGACTTCGGGTGAGTGACGGGCGACGCGTGTGTGACGGACTTCGGGTGAGTGACGGGCAACGCGTGTGTGACGGACTACGGGCGAGTGATATGCTACGGGTGAGTGACGTACTACGGGTGTGTGACGTGCTAGGTGCCAGTGACAGGCTACTGGCGAGTGACGTGTTACGGGCAAGTGACGAGCTGCGGGTGAGTGACAGGCTTCAGGCTAGCACACAGGAGTACGGCTGTGGACTACGGCTAGTGCATTGGGGGAGGGGAGTCCCTCAAGGCTTTATTCAAAATTTTCGTTTCATACCTTGCGTCAGGCACCTCGACCAGTATAGGAATGCCACTAGTATTGACGTTTGGCTCAGGTGCTTCTGCTTGGAACGGTATTGGCGTTTGGGTGCTGTGCTCCTGCTTGAATCGGTATTAGTGTTTGGCTTCTGTTGGTCATGCTTGAATCGGTATTGGTATTTGGCTTTTGTGGTCATGTTTGAATTGGTATTGGTGTTTGGCTTCTGTGCTCATGCTTGAATCAGTATTGGCGTTTGGCTTCTCTGCTCATGCTTGAATCGGTATTAGTGTTTGGATTCTGTGCTCATGCTTGAAGCGGTATTGGCCTTTGGCTTTTGTGGTCATGCTTGAATCGGTATTGGTGTTTGGCTTCTGTGGTCATGCTTAAATCGGTATTGGCGTTTGGCTTCTGTGGTCATGCTTGAATCGGTATTGGTGTTTGGCTTCTGTGCTCATGCTTGAATCGGTATTGGCGTTTGGCTTCTGTGGTCATGCTTAAATCGGTATTGGCGTTTGGCTTCTGTGGTCATGCTCGAATCGGTATTGGCGTTTGGCTTCTGTGCTCAGGCTTGAATCGGTATTGGCGTTTGGCTTCTGTGCTCATGCTTGAATCGGTATTAGTGTTTGAATTCTGTGCTCATGCTTGAAGCGGTATTGGCCTTTGGCTTTTGTGGTCATGCTTGAATCGGTATTGGCGTTTGGCTTCTGTGCTCATGCTTGAATCGGTATTGGCGTTTGGCTTCTGTGCTCATGCTTGAAGCGGTATTGGCCTTTGGCTTTTGTGGTCATGCTGAATCGGTATTGGTGTTTGGCTTCTGTGCTCATGCTTGAAGCGGTATTGGCCTTTGGCTTCTGTGGTCATGCTTGAAGCGGTATTGGCCTTTGGCTTCTGTGGTCATGCTTGAAGCGGTATTGGTCTTTGGCTTCTGTGTTCGTGCTTGAAGCGGTATTGGCCTTTGGCTTCAATGTTAATGCTTGAAACGGAATTGGCTTTTGGCTCTGGTCCTCCTGCTTGGAGCGGTATTGGCGTTAGGCTCCTGAATTCATGCTTGGAACAGTGTCGATTTTTGCCTTATGGTTGCTCAATTTTAATGACTGGCCAATCTAGGCAGGCACGTGCCCAGTAAATCCCTAAGGTTGGAGGGGGGGGGGGGAAGGCTTCTTCTGTCATGTCTGCTCGCTCTGTGCCTTTCTGCAGCTCATTGACTTCCTTCATCATTCAGCCCACATTTCCCCCTCTTTTTTCACTCTTCTAGGGGGGAAAGTCCAATCCCAGCGTGGGGTTGGTTCGACCAGGACCTGAACCACGATGGTGGCCACTTCGGACCCAGCTCCATCCTTCGCCTCACGCACTACATAGCGTCGGTTAGTGACGGGCCTTAGGAATCCCGCACTACATAGTGTCGGTTATTGACGGGGCCTAGGACTCACGCACTACATAGTGTCGGTTAGTGACGGGCCTTAGGACTCCCGCACTACATAGTGTCGGTTAGTGACGGGGCCTAGGACTCACGCACTACAGAGTGTCGGTTAGTGACGGGGCCTAGGACTCACGCACTACATAGTGTCGGTTAGTGACGAGGCCTAGGACTCACGCACTACATAGTGTCGGTTAGTGACGGGGCCTAAGACTCATGCACTACACAGACCTTGATGCCAGGTTATGACCACCCACTGTTGGCCAACTATAATCCGACGATGGTCTAGGACTCATGCGCTACACAGACCTTATTGTCAGGTGATGACCACCTACTGTTGGCCAACTATAATCCGACGATGATTTGATTCGGTAACAAAACAATACTACTGTAAATTAGCTATAGGCCGACGATGACTCGGCACTAACTTCTTACTGAAGTATAGGGAATAATAGTGAGTGACAGGTTAGGGTCAGCCAACTGTTGGCCAACTATAAGCCGACGATGACAGGGCACTAACTTATGACTGTGAAACAGGGCATAGTAGTAAGTGTCAGGTTAGTGTCAGCCAGCTGTTAGCTTCTTACACTTATGAACACTCGTAAGCCATAAGCCGACAATACCCGGGCACTAACTTCTGACTATAGCGTGGGAGCATCGTATGTAGTGGTCATGTTACAGATCCCGCCGTGTTTGATCGAGTCTGCCTTCTCTTTGAGCGATGGTCCGTTATGGCAATTGACTACCGTAGGATTGAAGTAAGTATTTTTTCATGCTTATTCTATTTCGTATTGAGATTTTTTAAAGTACAGAAGTGATGAATGAAAACGACAAAACCAGAATATTTGTTCCAACAAATATTCTGGTTTTGTGTTGAGAAATTCTTCAATCAAATAATTTCAAAAATTATATCTCTCGCGCAGCACGTTCATGAGATGAATTTTCATTAGGACAGAAATAATTCTTGTTATCCAGTAAGATACTTCAAATGTGTCCATCCTTTTACCAAAGTTTAATGTCTCCCATCCTTGATGCTGCAGGAGTTAATGTCTTCCATCCTTGATGCTGCAGGAGGTAATGTCTCCCATCCTTGATGCTGCAGGAGTTAATGCCTCCCGCTCTTGATGCTTCAGGAGTTAATGCCTCTCGTTCTTGATGCTGCAGGAGTTAATGTCTCCCATCTTTGATGCTGCAGGAGTAAATGCCCCCCATTCTTGATGCTGCAGAAGTTAATGCCTTCCATCCTTGATGCTGCAGGAGTTATTGTCTCCTATCCTTGATGCTGCAGTAGTTAATGTCTCTTATACTTGATACTGCAGGAGTTAATGCCTCCCATCCTTGATTCTGCAGGAGTTAATGCCTCCCATCCTTGATGCTTCATGAGTTAATGCCTCCCATTCTTGATGCTGCAGGAGTTAATGTCTCCCATCTTTGATGATGTAGGAGTTAATGTCTCCCATCTTTGATGCTGCAGGAGTTGAAGCCTCCCATCCTTGATGCTGCAGGAGTTGATGTCTCCTATCCTTGATGCTGCAGGAGTTGATGCCTCCTGTCCTTGATGCTGCAGGAGTTAATGTCTCCCATCTTTGATGCTGCAGGTGTTCTACACCACCGAGCGGCCCGAGTACATCAATGACGTCCTGTGCGAGGGATGGAAGATGTGTGCCATGGATGGAGAAGTGGAGCTGTACTTCCACTACTCAGGTGACAACAGGCACTCATGTTCTCAGACAACAGGCTCTCGTGTTCTCAGACAACAGGCTCTCATCTTCTCAGACAACAGGCTCTCGTGTTCTCAGACAACAGGCGCTCATCTTCTCAGACAACAGGCTCTCGTGTTCTCAGACAACAGGCGCTCATCTTCTCAAACAACAGGCTCTCGTGTTCTCTGACAACAGGCTCTCGTGTTAACAGACAACAGGCTCTCGTGTTAACAGACAACAGGCACTCGTGTTCTCTAACAACAGGCTCTCGTGTTCTCTGACAACAGGCTCTCGTGTTCTCTGACAACAGGCTCTCGTGCTCTCAGACAACAGGCTCTCGTGTTCTCAGACAACAGGCTCTCGTATTCTCAGACAACAGACTCTCATCTTCTCTTACAACAGGCTCTCGTGTTCTCTGACAACAGGCTCTCGTGTTCTCAGAAAACAGGCTCTCGTGTTCTCTGACAACAGGCTCTCGTGTTCGCTGACAACAGGATCTCGTGATCCCTGACAACAGGTTCTCATGTTCTCAGACAATAGGCTCTCGTGTTCTCAGACAACAGGCTCTCGTGTTCTCAGACAACAGGATCTCATGTTCTCAGACAACAGGATCTCATGTTCTCAGACAACAGGCTCTCGTGTTCTCTGACAACAGGCTCTCGTGTTCTCTGACAGCAGGCTCTCGTGTTCTCTGACAACAGACTCTCGTGTTCTCAGACAACAGACTCTCGTGTTCTCAGACAACAGGCTCTCGTGTTCTCAGACAACAGGCTCTCGTGTTCTCAGACAACAGGCTCTCGTGTTCTCAGACAATAGGCTCTCGTGTTCTCTGACAACAGGCTCTCGTGTTCTCAGACAACAGGCTCTCGTGTTCTCTGACAACAGGCTCTCGTGTTCTCTGACAACAGGCTCTCGTCTTCTCAGACAACAGGCTCTCGTGTTCGCTGACAACAGGCTCTCGTGTTTGCTGACAACAGGATTTCGTGATCTCCGACAACAGGTTCTCATGTTCTCAGACGACAGGCTCTCGTGTTCTCAGACAACAGGTTCTCGTGTTCTCAGACAACAGGATCTCGTTTTCTCATACAACAGATTTGCGGGTTCTCAGACAACAGGATCTCGTGTTCTCAGATAACAGGTTTGCGTGTTCTCAGACAACAGGATCTCGTGTTCTCAGACAACAGGCTCTCGTGTTCTCAGACAACCGGTTCTCGTGTTCTCAGACAACAGGATCTCGTGTTCTCAGACAACCGGTTCTCGTGTTCTCAGACAACAGGATCTCGTGTTCTCAGACAACAGGTTTGCGTGTTCTCAGACAACAGGATCTCGTGTTCTCAGACAACAGTGTCTCGTGTTCTCTGACAACAGGCTCTCGTGTTCTCAGACAACAGGGTCTCGTGTTCTCTGACAACAGGCTCTCGTGTTAACAGACAACAAGTTCGCGTGTTCTCAGACAACAGAATCTCGTGTCCTTAGACTCTAGGCATTCATTTCATTCAGTAACTTACGCAACACTACTAAGAGCAAGAGTGTGCGTTAGATACACCGTATAATTCACGGCAATGGCGCAGACTCATTCGAATGGTTACGCCCTCGGTAAGATCCGCCTAGGGGTTGTTTGTTAATTAACTCTTTTTCTGTTGTGACTTTTTCTTACGGACGCCGCTAAATGAAGGAATACACTGTATTGTCTACGAATAAGTGCTAAGTAAGACAAGCATCAATTAAACAGCGTGGCTGCAGATGCGCATCTTGATATGATTTATTGTCTTGGGTAGAGTAAGCACGAGCAGGGACTGTCGCATCTTAATCAATGAGAGACGCGTGTTCACTTTAGCATACACATTATTCATGATTACGAAGGTCGAAGCTCGAGAAAAGGTGCGAATGTGTCAGCTGGTCAAAATGAAATCAAACGTATCAGCTGTACTCGTCTGACCTTGTAGATGAACGAGGCCAAATGATGCAATAAAACGCATTAGCTGTGCGTCTCTGACCTAGTAGATGAACGAGGCCAAATGATGCAATAAAACGCATTAGCTGTGCGTCTCTGACCTAGTAGATGAACGAGGCCAAATGATGCAATAAAACGCATTAGCTGTGCGTCTCTGACCTAGTAGATGAACGAGGCCAAATGATGCAATAAAACGCATTAGCTGTGCGTCTCTGACCTAGTAGA
>SDVV010030459.1:0-11673 GCA_016164225.1 Gammarus roeselii
TATATATATATATATATATATATATATGTATGTATTTATGTATATATATATATACACTATTATAGACAGGCTCTTCCTATTGGTCTTCTCGAAGGTTTAATTTCAATTATCCCGGTATATTGATATATGGGGGTTGCGGGGCATCACCTCAAATTAGGGGCCATTGCTTGCAGCACTTTTTCAAAAATAAATTTATTTATGGTTGATACTAGAATGTTGAAACTTATGACGCTTCATGGTCATAATAGTAGTTATACACACCGTGAATACTAAGTCTCTGGGGCGCGTACTTTTTGAGTAATTTCAAAGTATGCGAAAAATCCAAGGAGTCACCCTATTGACGCCATCATTCCAGGTTGTTGACTATGGGGATCACCCTGGTCTATGCTAAGTTTAACTCAGACAAAGTAGATTTAAATTCAGTCAGGCCAGGGTTTATTGCACCGTATTCATAGCTCAAAGAAGTTGAAAAAATATAATTTTACCTGTAATTGCATTTTTTTGGTCTAGATTCTGTGCTTAAGGAACAATATTCTGTTTCAAATCAAGATTAATTTCGTGGTAAATTTAGAAATAGGTTTCCAAAATGGCTAAGTAACATATTCTTTGTTAATTCTCTGGTAAAGAGAGGGAAGGGAATTGAAGCCTAAGGTGCTGCCAGTGGTAGATTAAACCTAACAACAGGCTTCCAGAGGTTTCAAATTCACCCTACATGTAGAACCAGAGATCTCTCCATCTCACACAAAATTCAAACTAGGCAATAGATCACAATTTCACAATCATAACTTTGTCTAACATCATGACCACTTGCCTGTACCGGCTGCCATACGGATAACATTGTATACGTTTTCTGTGATTTATCTTGATTGGAATCTATTTCAACCTAATTTGTCATGCATGAAAAAGTTCCCAATGTGACTGACTAGCTAACCAGCCAAATTCCACTTTGTAATGTATTGGTAGAGATGCCATTGGTTTAATATTGATCTCATGTGGTGTCCACAATCTTAGCTATTTTTCTTATTAATAACTAATCTAGCAGTGCCTTGGCCTATTTTTTGCATGGTTTTGTTGACGTAGCTTTGATAATCAGACTTGCCTGTGGATTTCTTTTCATCAGCATTTAACAATGCATTTTGTTCTGATAGTTTCTTCTTTTTGCAGGCGGCTGGAGAGAAACTGGACACAGTAACCAGCAAGGATGCGGCTATGTTCCCCATCATTGCATCTTGTGCTCTTTTTGGACTCTATCTTGTTTTCACAGTAAGTAATTCTAGGATTAGTGATGAAAGGATGCCTATTCAATTAGTGTTTTGATCAAAAGTAAACTAATCATACTTTTTATATGCAAGATAGATTACCAGTCAGAACATTATTTATAAAAGAAATTATTTCTAATTGAACTGCAATAAGAACTCATGTAAAGCAATTACCTATGAACTACAAAACTATTAAATTCAAATTGTTATACCTGGTTTGACAAAACCTTTATAGATATAGTGTGGGTGTGAAAGTCAATTTGGAGCTTTGTTGCCTCTTGTGCCTGCATCTGTGAGCATTGGCGTGTGTCTGTGAGTGTGTGCTTGCGTTAGGGAGCATGGGCCCGCATCTGTGATCGTTCACCTGTGTGGGAGTTTGTGAGTGTGTCTGCGCCTATGAGCATTGGCATGCGTCTGTGAGCGTGCCTCTGTCTGTGATGTTGCCTGCACATGCGTGCGCGGCCGTGCATCCGTGCTACGCGCAAATGCATGCGCTTGTGGCGCATGTCTTTGTACGTGCACATTCTTGTGTGTGCTGACTTTAAATGTCATAAAGCCTGTCTTGTGTGAATTTGTTCAGTTGTGTTGCTAACTTTATATTCCTCTTCAATAATATGTTGTCTCAACTTAACCTTTTTGTTATCTATTTTTCTTTCATCAGATTTTCTCAAAGGATTACATCAATCTATTACTGAGCTCCTACTTCTTCTTCTTAGGAGTCCTTGCAATGTCACACGTCTTCAGGTAATTCATAACAGTAGTTACAGTCTTCTGTCAGTCTCATTACTGTTCACTCAATTTTTGTAGCTTGCTGGTACCAAAGCAATATGGCCTAACCTATTTATCTGTATATTACTGTGTTCAGCTTTAGAACACATAGCTACCTAGTTCAAGCAGACTGTAGCTTATTGCATGCTGTGCTTGGTTATAAAACCCTTAGTTCTAGTTAGACTTTAACTTATTGCGCTCATGCAATATATAACTCATAGCCTGCTCAAACAAATGTATGAAGTTTTATTGTGAAAAGAATCTTGATATTTGAAACTAGTTATGTGTATTTCATTGTTACAGCTCCATAAGATTCTTTACACGGGTAAGCAAAATTATTCCCTGCATAAGATTCAGGGTTGTATCCCAGGACACCAATGTAGCTCTACATTTGTGTGTTGCATTTTTTGTATCACATTCGGTTGACTAGCAGTTGAGCATTGTTGTGTATTAGGCAGTAAGGACTTGGAATGCCCTTTCTTTTTACGCTCGGAGAACCCGACTATGTTGATTGATTCAGCAAGAACTTGAAAATTCTTTGCTTGCGAGTTGATTCTTGATGCTGCTAGTCTGACAATCAAAATAGCTCTTACCTATTTGGGTGGTGTTCTTTATACTCTTAACTGTTGAATATGTAGTTATTTAGCTAGATGCACTTTTTTCAATTCTTACATATTTTACTGCATAGATTTGATTGTATTTCCCACTATTCATTCCATGTTTTTGACTTTTTATTGGTGGTCAAGTAGACCAGTGTTGTGTAGATAATTATGCTAATCCATGTGCTTCTTGTGACTAGTTATTAAACTGTACAAACTTGCCCAGCTAGCTTCAGCTACTTGTGGGCTTAGGATGGATACTTTTTTTGTCAGTAGGTACAAGATAGCTAGCTACTACCTATGTAGCTATTTTAATTCATCTCAATAAACTATTATTATTTTGTATTCTAACAAGCAATAACTACCTATTTGATTTCATGATTTTACAAAGCTTTTCATAGTTGTGGAACTATTTTTTTTATGTACCTAATTGGAATGACTGGTAACAGTTGAGTAACTAGGTAGTGGCAAACTTACTACCCTTGTCAATAAGGTTCCTTTCTAAGAGGTGTCAGTTTTTCCCAACTTTGTACCATTGATTTTGGAATGGTTGCTACATTTTTGTTATGGTGGAGCAACTATTTAGCTGACGACCGTTGTTAACAATGGTCCTCTCCTGAGAAGTGTATAGCTAGTTTCCTTAACTTGTCCTGATTTTTAAAGTTTCTGTATTTTCAATATGTCATATATGTAAGAATGAATGTGACTTCATTCTAACTAGGTAGCTAGCTTACTACTATTGTTAAAATTTCCTTTTTCAAAAGTATCAATTTTTCCTAACTTGCCCTGCCTTTGCCAACAGCCCATTCATCACAGGGCTGGTACCAGCATCAGTGCCGTATCACACCTACAACTTGGTGCTGACCCAGACAGCACCTTCACTACCCCCTGCCCTCCAAGCCACTGCTGGCGGCTCACAAGACGGCGGCCAGCAGCCTAAACAAGAGGGCATCTTCAACTACACCTTTTCCAGCCACGACACTGTCTGCATGGGACTTTGTGCCATCATTGGCGTTTGGTACCTTCTACAGAAGGTGACTTGGGATACCTGCTTCGTTTCTATAAAAATAGGCTCTATTATTTTCATGTGAGTGTACGATTGTATTGTGAGGTGCGCTTTGCCGTTGGTCACTTCCTTTTCTGGGGGATTCGGCCTAGTGTCTGTATCTGTATTATTTTTAAATGATTTATACTTGTTCAAAATAGATTGGAATGAGTTAGAAAATACTCTTCTTTGGTGCTGCCATCGGCTATTAGGAGCAAAGGAATTTCTGTTAGCTACTATCTAGAAGTTTAGTGATAGTAACCCTTGTCGTTTCAGTCTGATAACATTGTTAGTCCATTGGTTCGGTTGGTCTAGGTTAACCTTAGTTCTCTTCACATGAGGCAGTAACAATGTATGGCCTAGAGCATTGCATTATTTTCTTGATGCAACATTTTTATCTGACTACTTCTTCTTTCCATTTTGTTTTTCTTGTGCATGAATTTTTTTTTAATCAGCACCAAAGGACTTTGACTCATGAGTGTTCATAATTCATTTTTAATCAAATCTAGTCCTTCTTTGAATTTCGGCTGACTTCAATAATAGCATGCACATTTTCCAGACCTGCAGTGCGCTAACAATATCAGGAAGTAACGCTGTACAAGCTAAATTACATTCTGAAAAAGTATTTACCAAAACAAATCGACTACCATTAACGTGAATAAAATTATTCTCCTGTTTGAGAAATTGTGTGAACATGTTTGGTGTTAAAATTACACAACTTTATCACAAAGGCCTAATCACACCCACTAATATATTGTTCGTCGCGGGGCTCTAGCGATGACACAAAATTACACAACTTTATCAAAAAGGCCTAATCACACCCACTAATATATTGTTCGTCGCGGGGCTCTAGCGATGACACAGAATTACACAACTTTATCAAAAAGGCCTAATCACACCCACTAATATATTGTTCGTCGCGGGGCTCTAGCGATGACACAGAATTACACAACTGTATCACAAAGGCGCCTAATCACACTCACTAATACGTCGTTCGTCGTCGCGGGGTTTCAGCGATGACACTGACTTCTAATCCCGGTCACTTCGAACTAATCTAGTGGCGTAGTCTGTTTCTCCAGTAATCCTGGACACTAATTCTAATTAGCTGTTCAGTCTTATCTAAAGGGCCTCCGTGACAGTGTGATTGGTGAACCCAACTGCAGTGCCAGCTCTTGGTGCTGGTTGTTGTGAGTTCGAACTTTGGGAGGGACATAGCTTTGTGGCGAGAAGTTAGGACACTCGACCCATCTGTAACAGTCTAACGTAATTACTTTTTACATTTGGGAGGGAACACCTGTGTCTATACATACCTGAACACTGTCTTAATTTTTTTTGTGTGTTGTAGCACTGGGTAGCCAACAACCTGCTCGGGCTGGCATTTGCAGTCAATGGCATTGAGCTGCTCAACCTGAACAGCGTGCAGACCGGGGCCTTGTTACTTTGTGGCCTCTTTGTCTACGACATCTTCTGGGTGTTTGGCACCAACGTCATGGTCACCGTCGCCAGGAGCTTCGAGGCGCCTATCAAGCGTGAGTGGCCTCCTGCAATGCACTTGTGTTGGATGGTGTAGCACGCTGTGGATGTGGTGCTCTCCCCCTTGTATGGTGCTCTCTACCTCATATCTCTTGCTACTGTATTGCCAAGGCCTAGTGACGGTAGCTACCCGCTACAGATTAAGTCACAACACAATGGCTAATAAAATGACATCAGAAGAAGTTAAAATTGATACATTTGATGTTTGATTGATTTAAATTTCTTCGTAGTCTGCGTCACTACTTTACAAAACTATAATTATTTTAATATCAGTTACTACAGCCCATACGTCAGGTGCCAGTAGGCCATTATTTCAATGCACTAGAAGGCTGGACACTTTGATTTACTGCAATCTATGAGGAATGACAGGCGATGGTTGAAATTGAGGGCAAATCTGGAATTGGGCAGGAATCTTTTTCCACGCTCCAGAAAACGCTTCCAATATATTGTATTTTTGGGGGGGGGGATTTATTTTACTCCAACTAGCCTGGACTATTTTTCGCCTGTAGCAGAGAACAATAATTATTAACTGTATCTACTTTAGTGCATAGGAATACTGTTGTCTTTGAGCGTTATCCTGTTTTCATGGTCCTCTTGTACAAATAGCTTCGTTATGAAACGACCAGTCATGGTTGCTTTAGCGCGCATATTTCTTGTGACCCCCTTTCTGGATGGTTGAGCACCTTCCCCACCCCCTTTGATAGGATGCTCATCCTCCAATCTCCTATCACAGAAATCATGTGTGCGCCCGTCACTGATCAGGTGTCCCTTTCTTTTTCTAGTGGTGTTCCCCCAGGATCTCTTGGAGAAGGGTTTCTCTGCCAACAATTTCGCAATGCTGGGTCTCGGAGACATCGTTATTCCCGGCATCTTCATTGCCCTGCTCCTCAGATTCGACAAGAGGTCCGTGGGAACATTCGCATATATATTCGAGATGTGTTAGAAGCGTTTCAATCCAGTTTACAGAGCAGTTATTGAAACCCTAGTACCGTGTCGTATTTTGTTCACATTTATTTTCTTGTAGTGACAAATTAGTATCAAACAGATGCGTATTGAGAAAGGGAGGAATCTGTATTGCACTGGTGAAAAATACTATAGGAATTGTTATAACTATTTTGTACTACCCTACCAGGTACTCTCAAATACCCATTGCAACTACCACACGAACTGCTATCGATTCGTGCGACTCAAAATGTTTCCAGTATATTGGCACTCTAATCAATGCATTATGTTTGCCTTATACACCATAACTTATGCTGGAACCCTCATACTCTATTTTACTTTACCTCCTCTCCCCCTAGCCTGAAACGTGGTAGCCACGCGTACTTCAACGCAACGTTCCTGGCATACCTGCTGGGTCTGTTGGCCACCATTTTCGTGATGCACGTATGGAAGCACGCACAACCCGCCCTTCTCTACCTTGTGCCCGCCTGTCTCGCCGCCCCCGCGCTGCTGGCCGCATGCAAGGGCGACCTCACCACTCTCTTCAGGTATGCTCGCTGCTCTCTGGGTGAAAAGCGTGTGCTGTCTTCAAGGTCCCTTCGTGTAACATCTTGCTGTTACGCGACATGTTGCTTTATCTAAACGTAATTTCAAGAAATCTCTAACTTGATGCCACATGTAGTTCTATTTAAATTTTATCCCTGGACCACAGATACGAGGACGTGCCTGAAGGGGATGAGGGAGTCCCCGCTGTCGCTGGTGACGATGCCCAGCCAGGAGTGTCGAAGAGGATCACGCGAGGGGACGCTAAGAAGGATAAATGAGGCCTATCTGCTCTAGAGACTAGCAACTAAGGAAGGAAGCGTGCCTACCTACTGAATCATTGAAGCGACAAATGAAGGAGAAGTACTGCACCTGAATTGAGGGGAGCGGTGTGCTAACAACTAGAAAATGAACTAATTGTGAGGTCATCCTTGGCTGAAATGTTGAGCTATGAACAGCAAAAAGTTGGTCGACAGCACACGATTATATATTTGCGTCAGTTTGGGGAACTGGAGTGAATAGAATGAAAGGATTTGCAGAATAACAAAAAAACAACTCGCGTATTTTCAAAATTGGTCAGTTACGCCTCGCGTGTGACCATCTAAAGCGAACGGTAATGGGAAATTTGGATAATGAAAAGCATGATGATGATAATTTGCGACTGTGGAAGATGACTATTGAGTAGCTAGAGTATCGGGTAAAGTTATCATCTAGATAACTTGGCATATATTTTCCTGTGTTCAATTTCATAGCTTTTACCTTAAAATGTTACTTGTGAACTAGTAAAATTTCCTTTAGTAACAACTAGACCAGATACTTTCACGATAGGGATTCGTGATAAATTCCAAAATATCACTTTTAATCCCAAGACGAGTTACTTTCACTATAGGTATTCATGAGCTATTAAAAGTATATTAAGTAATACCAAGACTAGTAATTTTCACGAAACATGTTCGTGCGCAAGAAAATTGATCTGACCTAATGATATGATTTTGAAAATGAATCTTTGTATCATTATTTTCACTTCTTTGAAGTGGTGATCGTTTGTTTTGCTGAATAATTTGCGCCAGTGCATGCTCTTTGATGCCACAAAGTATGCATTGACATTAAACGAGGAGAATGTGAGCTGTAGGTTTTTCTCCTTTAAACATCACAGGGCGTAGATCTCGCTACTGATCGCTACTGTGTTAGGGTTTGTGGCAACAGCACGACTTGCCGACTAAAGACTTCAGTCCGTCAGTTGATTGGATTCGAACACCCAGTACAAGCCACCGAAATCCACGCTCGAGCGTTTATAGTGTCATGTCAAGAAAGAGTTTTTATATCCAGGAAAAGCGACCAAATTAATGGATGTGTGTATATATATTTGTGTTAGTCTCTTGCTGAAGGATTCAGAATAAACAGAAAGTAACGAATTCCTTCCTATTGACAGATGGTTGAATCCGATCGTAAATGGTACTGCTATAAGACGTGTCTTCCCGACTGATTGTTATGCCCAAAAAAATGTTTGCCGAATAGGTTCATCTTTTTACTGCTCAGTTAAAAACATAATTGTTGTATTATTTATTTACTAGCATTTTATCAGCTGTTGAGGAGAAGGCATCTCTTATCAAAGATGGCATTTATTACGACGTGACGTCGGTCTCAGTTAGTGTCCTCAGAGTGCCAGAGGGACATTGACTCCGTTGCACTAGGAAGCCTTGGCACTCAAACCTAATCTAGTGTCCTCAGTGCAGTAACACTATTTTGTTGATTGCTGTCGTCGTTGTAAGGACCCAGGTGCGACCATTTTCTGTGTTTGGCTTCTGATGATGCACCCTCATCTGACTCGGCTCACTGACCCGGTGCGCGTATGCATTTAAGCCAGTCATTTTCAGATCTGACTGACTGCCAGCACAAACAGTCGTAGGCGATATGATACCTAATAGTTCATCGATTAGGATTTTGGACAATTTAGTAACCACATGAAAGGGATTCCGTTGGAAATAGTGTTTCCTTAGGAAACACTATTTCTTAAGAAAACGAATGTGGGATTCATTGTTTTACTTTGAACTATAGTCTATATGGCATTCAGAGGTGTTCACAATACATTAGTTTTGCTAAAAGACGTGCATTCAATTTTATTATTCCAATTGGGTTACAAATATAATTTCTTGCATACCTAGTGATATAATTTCGAACGAAAATCTTTTTTTTTTTTTGAGCGAGTCCAACTTTCTGAAAAAGTTGCATTATTCGTAAAGTTTGTTTAATTTCTATCGAAAACTGCAATATTATCTTAAATTTTTGTACCTAGGTTACATGGAGAACCTATTGTACGTATTATAATTAACAAATACAGTCGTTCATCTTGCAGCTCACCTCCAAATTTATTTTTACTGCTCAATGAGGTGATTTTAATTTCAAATCCCTATCAACGTGACTTTGACCCGTGATCACCGGGCTCAACTCTTCAACCCGATAACGTAAATATAATCTTGCCTAGTCCGACCGAAGTGGAATCGGCTCATCCTAGACATAAGGATCTCCTGCAGCCAAATTACGATCTGAGTGACATCTGACCGATCAATAAAGGTTGATTATCTACTCTTCCAAATTTACACCAAGAAACACAATTTCCATTTAGTCTCTTGTCTTACTTGTGGTCGTATATTGTATCAATGATAGCTAAATAACTCCCTCCTCTCTGCCGCTCTCCAGGGTGTTTTTTGGGCAGAGACTTGATTCATCAAATGTCAAATACCAGCGTTTATCCTTTATAAAGTTTCGGATACCATTGTCTGAGTGCGTATGATAATGACCAGTCGTTTTCTCGGAACATTTATATAGATTGTTGAGCTAGTGTATCCATGCTACCCATTGTTTGCAGCAAAATTTTCAATGTTAATTCAACTGTTGTTGGCACTGTTAAAGTTATGGGTGATACAAATCACACGGATCTAATAGTATCATCACTTATGCGACGCCCTTGTCGTGTTGGTTGGTATTTTGTTTGTTCTGGATGATTGCGATGATTATATTCTTTTTGTTCACTGGGACTTCTCAGTCTGTAGGTCATCGTCCAGACTCCATTACTGTTTAACCATGTAGTTCATAGCACGGTATGGTGATGTTATATCGTGGCCCAAAGTATTATTACACTTTTTTTCTAAAAAAAATCATTCTAAGCTAATTAGGTTTTGTATGTCCATATGCGTTGTCTCACACAAAATTTCGTGTCCATTGACGAATCAAACTCAGGGAGTGACTACCTTACCTTTTCTAGTTACTTCACTGCTGTAGGTTGAACGCACCCAATTCAGTGTTTTGTTACTTTTAATGTACTCCGGCAATCTTAGGTTCTTGACTTGTTTCGTGGGGGTAATCTTCCGACCAAATAAATGTCACTTTTCGGTGCACGATCACCAATGCAATCTATCTCCGGTCGCTTCTCTGTACTTGTTAATATGTCAAAACTTTGTTCCCCTTTGTAAAGGTATGTTATTGCTATGTCGTTATTTTCTACCCGACTGTTGAACCAGACGCCTTTTTTGGCAATAATACTGATGATGATAATTGCACTAAGAAACAGTACGTAGTTGCGGATTGGAATAAATTTTCACCGACATTTTTCAGCTGTATATATACTACAGTTTGTATGGTATATATGTATATATATCGTATCAAGAAGAGTGCTAAGTTCTTGTTTATTTTTCTATTATTTTTGAGTGATTAGTTGTAGATGGAAAGGAAGTGATTACTAAATGTTTCTCCTGCACATTTTACCTATCATTATCCTATAAAACAAATAGTTTTAGGTAGTGATGCGTGGTGTACTAAATATTTTCGAGTGTCTTAATTTCGATTTTCGTTGCCTTGTTGAAAATCGCGAACCTTACTTGTCTGGTATTTGATTTTGTAAAGCATTTGAGGGGAACAAGAAGATGTTCTATAAAAAAGAGTATGGAGAGAAAGGTGGTGGTGCTGTTAACTGCCGGAGTTCGGAGGGTGGCGCTGAACGTAGGTGGACATTGATGTCAGAGGCTGACATTGTTGCAGTGGGTGATGATGGACAGATGCCGGTTTTTGAGAGTAAAAAATGCGAGAGTTGATGAAAGCACGAAGTTTTATGGAAGTATCTGATTTGAACGGAAGCGGCTGTGATCTCACATATGTTTCATGAAAATAACGATCTTTCAATTCACTTGATATATGGCAATGCCACCTCGGAAATGTCCAGCCTAGTCAAGTGGTATTCCAATGCAATTGGGGTGGATGGATGATTATTCATTTTATAGATCATTAACACTTTATTTTAGTATTTTATTATTTCTTCTTGCTTGAGCTCTATTATTTTTCTGTGCCCTTTTTTCATAGTGATGAATTTTGAATTTGTTATTATTATATGTATCGAGGTTGGTTGAGACAAGGTGACCCAGAGAGGGGAGGTTTTCGTGGGACTTGGGGTGGATGGATGCTTATTCATTTTATAGATCATTAACACTTTATTTTAGTATTTTATCATTTCTTCTTGCTTGGGCTCTATTATTTTTCTCTGCCCTTTTTTCATGGTGATAAATTTTGAATTTTATCATTATTATTATATGTATCGAGGTTGGTTGAGATGAGGTGACCCAGGGAGAGGTGGTACTCGTGGGATCCGCGGGACTCGAGGACCCGGGGTTTCGGGAACCCGGGGGACTTGGGAGACCAGGTGGATTTGGGGTGGTCCACTTGGATCTTTCTGGGGCCTTTTGGGACTCCCTTGAGACCCTTTGGGAGCCTTTTGAGAAACTGTGGGACCCTAAAGAGGCCCCTCTGAATTCTGGAACCTCTGCCTCCCCCTCCCAGCGCTGTAAAACCCTTACACAGAAAAATGTTAGTGCAATGGATGAGTAGAACAATTAACCATTACAGTCTGCGGATTGTTGGCGCAGAGGGCAAGGGTCGCGTCGAGGCTGGTCGAGGTGCGTCGAGATCAGTCGAAACAGTTTGAGGCGAGTCG
>SDVV010030460.1:0-11673 GCA_016164225.1 Gammarus roeselii
AATGTTTTCTTTTTACGAATTTCATTATTATTTAAAATAGGACTATCCATGGTTCCTTACGTAACTGTCAACCGTCAATATATTTAGTTGAAGTTATTGCTCACTGCTCTGACCATAAATGTACTAATGAAAGTACATTAGAGCCTTGTATATGCTCATCGAGATAGAGAGCAGCGCCCTCACCGAGAATCGAACCCGGGACAGCCTTAATGTACTACATCTATTTCTAAATTGCTCTCCTTCAATATATTAAGTGAAACCTGTTGCTCAATGCTCTAGATATTAATAGAAATCTTGTTTCTAAACTGCTTTGACCATCGTGTGTCCACAACAGGCTGATAAAAAAGGTTCAGGGGGCCCAAAGAAGGTTTCTCGCAACATCGACCTGCCCGTGGACACTCGCTCCTTCTGTCCCTCTGTTGCTGACATCAACGTTCTGGTGGAGAGCGAGAGCAAGATGGCGGCTAGTGATCGGCTGGAGAACGAACGCATCAATGCCAAGGTGAGTTCCGTTGCTGCAGGCAAAGTACTCTATTCTATTGCCTTCGATAACCAATGCTGTTGCCATAATGCTGCCAACTCCCAGACAAGTTACACTAACGTGTGATGTTGGGCATCAAATCACTTTTGTGCATATCTTCAGAATATTGATTTTACCTCTGATGTGAAATTGTTTTGTTTTCAGTGGCCGGTATCTCGATGCAAATTAACTCATCACATGAAATAATTTGACAGGCGATTTTCTTCCTATTGTTTGTCATTGTGACGCCTGGCGACCTGTTTGTTGTCCACAGAATGCCGTAGAAGAGTACGTGTATGACTTGCGAACCAAGCTGAACGAAGAGCTGGACGAGTTCGTGGAGGGCGTCGAGAAGGAGTCTCTCATTACTGACCTCAACGCCATGGAGGAGTGGCTTTACGAGGAGGGTTTCAACTGCCAGAAGCAAGTTTACATTGACAAAATGGAGACACTCACGGTGAGAATCATCTTAATTTTGAGATTATACAAGCATCAGCAAGTAACAGTTGATACGACTCATCCTTGTGTAAACAATCCTGCTTCCCTGCACGAGCTTCCCTTATGAGTGTTCGTGTTAGCAGTTATAAGTTCATATATCAATCGTATACCGATACAGACACTAGGCCGAAGCCTCCCCCTCTCCCGACGACTAAGCGCACCTCACACTCCTCTCATACACTCACGCGCCAACAACCTCAACCCTTAGGCGCTAAAGGGTTCAACCATGAGACTACGCAACACAGGTCGGGTCAGGAGTGAGGTCCGAGATCAGTGTCAGCAGCAGGTCCCGACAGTTAATTTGCTTTACCCCGGCTGCGTCAATGTAAATTGGCCCTCCTCACACATGAAAATTTCGTTTCTAAACAAGACGCTATGAGCGGGAAAGCACATCAGAGCAGCGTCAAAACTCATCTATTCACAACCATTCTTTACTGATGCCTATAGTGCACGCTCTCTTGCTACCTCCAGACTCATGTTCCTCCTTCCTAACGTCTGCTTTACGCCATCCATCCACCCAAACTTCGGAACTACATCTAGGCCTACGTCCACTTACCTCCGCTTTAATCACTTTTCACCAATCTCCCATCATCCATACTCACCTTGAGCCCGAACCATCTCAGAACACGTGAATATATTGGCCTTTAACTTTTTCATCAGCCCATTATTATTCGAACAACGTTGTCATTGATCCTATCTCAGCGACGCTCCAGAAATACCCTTCAAATATTTCATCTCGAAAATATGCAACCTTCTGTTTTCTTCTCTCGCCCTCAAAGTCCCGTACAGCACAGTTGGGCCAACTACCCTTTCATACACTTTCTTTGCTTTCAAACCAAACGTCCTAGAGCTTGTTACTCTTCAGCGCCCCCTTCACTTTACACCCTACCTTAGCTTCCACTAGTTCAGTTTTCACCACATGAGAGTCCAGATACTGTGAACTCAGAACTTCTTCCAGTGACTCACCATGTAGGAGGACATGAATTTTTGCATGCATCGACCTTTCTCGAAAATATCATTACATGACCCCACGTTTACTCGCAGCTTCCTTCTCCCACACTCTCTCCAAACTCCGACACAAGCCTGCACAACGTTTGCTACGAATCTGCTACCAGTGCCGTATCATCCAAGAAAAATAACCGACTCCCATTTGCTCCCAACATCTTTAAACCTCGACTCATTACACATGCGTTCCCTCCCTGACCGCATAATTCCAATTTCTGTAGCTTGTATACCATTCATGTTTTAGTTGTGTTAGAAGTTTCAAATTAGTTGAATTTTATCTGAAAGAAATTCAAATATTTTTTAATTTATCAACGTGTAACTCCTGAATTATATCACTGCCACCTACAGCAGGCAAGGAATTCTTCACAGTTCCCTTTAGAAGTAGACTTTTTATTGAATCACCCGGTAATATTAGAAATGATTTCAAGTCTGAGCTGCTCAGCTTTTCTAAATAAGATGCTGACTCCTTTTGCAAGTGGATGTGAACTGCATTTTTTTTGGTGTCTCTAATCTGTCAAGCTCTCTCCGCCTCAGAAACGAGGCGAGCCGATCAAGGAGCGCCGTCGCGAGCGCCAGGAGTTGCCGCGCGCCTTCGAGTCGTTGCTGTCGTCTGTGCAGTTGGCAAGGAAGGTATGCGAGCAGTACAAGAACGGTGACGAGAAATACGACCACCTGGACAGCGCTGAGATGGAAAAGGTTGAAAAGGCTGTGGTTGAGAGGCACGTGTGGGCGGAGACTCAGATGGGCGCCGTACGGGCCACCTCCAACTTCAAGCCCGTGCCCGTCACTTGCGCTCAAGTGCGCTCTGAAATGGGCTGCTTTGAGGCTCTCGTCAAGCCCATCATCAACAAGTCCAAGCCTAAGCCCAAGGTAACATATAAACATCTAACCGGGGTGTTTGTAATCGGTGTTACTGCATGTTTATGTACATATTACTGGGAGATATTGATGTTTAAAATGAAGGCATCGGAAATGTTATTTGATTCATTTTCTATTTGTTGAGTGTTGCTCTTGCCTACTATCTCATATTCAATATTTTGCGTGATACAGTTCGGCGAGCAATGTAAGATTGGACCATCTAGCTAAGCTTCATCAAAGATTAATAATGTTTGTCTGCAATCATCTTGTGCTAAACATTGCGAGAATGATGAGTAAATGATCACGGGACCGGTTTTGCTTTTTCCCTACCAATGCACCAAACTTTTTTTTATGAATTCTTCTTTTCTATGAGTAGAGGATAATAAACATGGTTTTGGCATGTTCTGTTTTTTTGTACTCCTTCCATTGTTCGTCTCGAATTTATTCTCAGGCTGGTCCTCGTTATTGACCTTGTGATAATTATTGTTAGTCGTTCAATGTTTATCGTTAATTCTATGTCTCATTTTCCGAAACTCTGGGCAGTTTAACTGACTGAAATGTGATATGTTCTCTTATGTGGCATCTAATTAACGTGGTTTTCTGCTGTGTGTTGTCGAAAAGTGCAGTCACTTGTATTGGCAACTATCTGCCTTACCACCGAAGCAATCACCTCAGCATTTATTGCTTTTGATAGCCCTTCTTGATAACTTTGTGCACTGCTGCCCTCGGAACCATTAATCCGTGCCGAATTTTTCTAGTCACACTGTCGTCCATTCTTGGTCACACTGACCTATTCAGGCACGTCCGGCGCCAAGACATAGACTCTAGCGCACGAGGAGGCCTTGTCAATCTAACATGGCGTACTTGGGTTGTTCCGTTGAGAGGGGCGTATCTAATTGCTTTTTGCGTGATATAATAGTCTCCACTTACTTACCGTAACACCTCCATTTGGCCAAGTGCAAAACGTAAAAACGTAGTCCTTGTAAAACTAAACGGATAGCTATGAGCTACTTTAATTACTTGGCTGTCATTTTTAAGACTTGCATTTCGATAGGAAACATTGTTATCTTGCTCTCAAGATCTCACGAACATTTCCGTTCAGTGCTATTAAAGAAATGCTACTGATTTGTGTTAGCTTATTTTATTTAACGTAAAATTAGTCTCTATTGCTATAGTGCTGTGATAGCCTATTTTTCCTTCTGTAATATATTTTTCCCTAATTTTTGTGCGATGTTCTAGTTTGGATGACTGATGAGTTCCCCTGAAATATAACATGTTTTCCACCAAGTTATAACAAGGTGCATGTCACGGTTCAGCCTACCCTAGGTCTCTCAGCTTAAGCGGAGAAACATATTGTTTTACGCAGCACCGCTGTTTCTTCAGCGGAAAGAGAAGTCGTATCATTCAAAAGTATTTTGAGGTCTGATTCCGAAGAAGTATATGTCCGTCTTGGTGTCAGTTGTAACGCTTACACAAAAAATTGAATAATTTATAAATTACGAATTAATGATGACAATCAATTGGAGGTGCGACGATACTTGTTTTTTAGCCGATACCGATACCTCGTATTCTAAGGATGACCGATACTCGATACCGACACTTCTGCTTTCTATATCAAATTAGTATCATGGTATAAATTTGGGACAAATATGAAGACTAATTGAATGAACTCTAAATGTTGTAAAGCATAAATTCATTGATAGATTCACGATTTTTTAACTAAAGTTCCTAACAAAGGGTCGCATCGAATGCGTATGGATATATGGCGGTTTTGAACATTTTTTTTTTCCTAATCATCGGCAGGTATCGATACCACCGGAATTTGCCGATACCTCGTCGCATCGCTACAGGCATTATATAATTTGAAATCTTTGTGTATAACAGAACAACAATCACATGCCCCGTTTGTTTCGAAATGCGAATTTTGAAAGCTGTAAAAGGCAGTTTTTCATGGAACCCAAAATATTGTTTGTGTCCTATTTATGATCACATGCAATACCTCATTTAAAAGCTCATTTGAAGAATCGCGAAGTTAGTATTTTGAATCTCTGCATTAGATTTTTGTTTTGTTTCTAACACTGCTTTTCTCTGTATTCGTCTTCCTACATTTTTCAGCCATCAGGAAAAAATGTATCGTTCTAAAGCTCTTGTAGAGTACTGTACTGTAATTTTGATTGCAAAATTTGACTAAAAAAGTTGATCTGCGCCTACTTCAGAGATGCAAGGATGCGCAGTCATCTTTAGAACCCGAGACGTAGGCCCGCCCACAAAGCGCTTGTCTCAACAACCTCCTCGCAACACAACATGCTGACGCAAGCATTTTTCAACGTGAACATTAATGCCCAATGTGCTTCTGCACTAACAACTTTAGCAGCATGTGCCGTACGGCTGGTACTGTTAAATTATTTGCGTAATGGTTATCCAACTTTTCGTTATGATAGTAACCATGCGTGAACAATCCGACGCGCCTCGGGAAAGTTTTAAAAATTAAATTTGAATCTTAATTGCCATATTTATGAGCTGACAACAAGTCAAGTTGATTTTTATTAGTAACATGATGCTGGGAGACGGGATTGTTACTCTGTGACGGTCGACGTCCAGTCTGGACATTCTTTTTGTAATCCAGTTGCAATGAGTTATCGTTGTAGGAGATCAGACGTCCCCGCCTTGTTCGATTTGAGACAGGAAATGGTTCTCGGCCTAGTTTCATCCCAGCAATTTGCAAGGCTCTTTCTCACGAGCTGCACGGTCTTTTCCCGTAGCCTCGGAGGAGGTCTGGCGAGTTTGTGTCGTACCCTGTAGAGGAAGCTTCTTCGCAATCTTGGTACGTCAGCGACCAAAGGGTTCTTTACAGTGATGCAAATAGCGGCGACTGGTCACCTCCATCGACGAGTCGCGGCGAGGGGTTTGCTGAAATGCAAGTTGATGACCAAGGAGCTGCCATTAAGGCCCTTGGCCACATGGAAGCTATCTCTTGTGATTATTCAAATACCGACGGGAGCATGGGCAGTGAAGTCTGGAGACCTGCAGCCGAGTATGGATCTCGAAAACGAGGAGCGTCTACCAATCACTTGCACCAGCCTCCAACCGCGAACGTGTCCAAGCGCACGCGTTCAGGAGATTTGCTGAACGGCCAGTCATGCTTCGGAAGGACAACGGTGGCATTCGACGACGTCTCCTATAAATCTGATGAAATAACCCTCAACCCTGACGAGTCGATGCGTAACTTGGAGGAGTTGCAAGAGGCACTGCGGCAGTATTCAGATGCCGCTAACAAACAGAGAAAAAATTATACCTAGTACCTTTGAACTTTTTCATGCCCTTGTTTTGTCTTTCCTAACTTTTTGAGAGAAATTTGAACTTCTAACTTGTGAGGTAGGAAAGCGAGTTTCTAGCTGTGAGCTAGGAAAGTGAGTTTCGCACTGGCAGCATATTTTAGACCCTTGTTGAATGTTGGAGTTTTTCATAGTTCAAATTTTTGTTTTAGATCGTTTAAGTTGAAATGGTTTGTGTACCACTATGTGTTTAATTTACTCTCTTAGAGTAACGTTGCATATTGGAGTGTAGCTACTAAGAATAGAAGTAATTCACATCCTTTTTAGTTGTCATTTCCCTTCTAATGCTGATTCTTTCTATGCAGAGATTGAATGAAGATTAGTCTCCTCGCGATGCATTCTGTTGATTAGATAATTTGATTCGTATCTTCATTTTTACACTAAGACAGTTAATCCCTTCCTGTTATTAATACCAGTGTGCTGGGTCGTGGCTTGGAAACTGTTGGAAGCGAATGGGCGGAGTTGGCAGTTGAACCAGTTGCTATTTGCTGATGATACGGCCCTGGTTGCGGATTCGGAGGAAAAGCTATGTAGGCTTGTGTCAGAGTTCGGTAGAGTTTGTGAGAGGAGGAAGCTTCGAGTGAACGTCGGTAAGAATAAAGTAATGAGATGCTCGAGGAATGTCGATGCGAGCAAAATTAGTGTCACCCGAAATGGATAGCTCATGGAGGAAGTTCAGTGTTTTAAGTATCTGGGCTCCCATGTGGAGATAACTGAACCGAAAACTGAAGTGAAGGCGCGAGTGAAGGAGGGATGTAAAGTGTTGGGTGCACTGAAGAGTGTAATGAGCTGTAGGACGTTGGGGATGGAAGCAAAGAGAGGGCTGTATGAGGGTGTTGTTGTCCCAACTGTGCTCTACGGAGCTGTGGCTTGGGGGGTGAAAGCAGAGAAGAGAAGAAGGTTGAACGTTTTCGAGATGAAATGTTTGAGGAGCATGGCTGGAGTTACGCTGAGAGACCGGATCACCAACGACGTGGTTCGACAGAACAGGGATGGTGAAGAGTGGATTCGCGTGTTCTGAGATGGTTCGGGCACATGGAGAGGATGGATGAAGGGAGATGGGTGAAAAGGGTGATGAATGCGGAGGCGAGTAGTCGCAGGCCTAGAGGTAGAATGAAGTTTGGGTGGATGGATGGCGTGAAGCAGGCGTTGGAAAGGAGAGACATGAATGTGGAGGCGGCGATAGAGCGTGCAATGAACAAGCGTTAGTGGAGAGTGGTTGTGAATGGTTGATTTTGACGCTGCTCTGATGTGCTTTCCCGCCCTTGGCACCCCGCTTTCGGGATGGTCTTGGGTAGGGGGGCGGCTATTATGACGCGGCGAGGGTAAACCAGTGAAAACTGTCTAGCCCTGCTTCTGACGACGGTTCTTCGGACTGCACTCGTGACCCAGAGTGGATGTTGAGGGGGTACCGGCAAGACCCTTTAGCACAAAAGGGCTAAGTTGTGCGAGTGTGAGGGTATGAGGATGTGAGGTGCGCCTTGTCGTCGGCCACCCCCCTTTCTGGGGGATGCGGCTTAGTATCTGTATCTGTAATACCGAAATATCGATGTCGGGTGTACAACTAATAAATCTTGGCTAGAACTGTTGGTGCTTATTTTTTTTTTGTTTGAAGTCAGCCAGAAGAAAATATCAGTGAAGTTGTTTTCACAATATTGTCGAAAGTGTTGGTTTGACGAGAGATGAACATTGATCTATTTCATCTCAAGCTGAACTTTTTTTTCTTCTGGTTGTGACCCTACTCCACTGATTCCAAAATAAGGTTCTGCCGTATTGCAATAGCAAGGCTCGTTTATGCCGCTCGTCGTTATTGGGTGAAGTTGACCGCATCAACCACCTAATTTGACACGTATCGTGAACGTTTTTATTAATTTGTCTATGGTTTCTATGACATGGCCAAAATAAGCTACGTTGTGCCTGCAAATCATTATGTAAGGTTCGTGAACCACATTGACTCACGGCCCAACCGGAAGGAGAAACGACCTGTTCTCCTTTTACCCAACTCTTCTGGACCGCACTCGTTCTCTGCGTGCAAGAAACCAAAGTCCTCCCGCTTATTAAGTCATCTTGGTCGGAGAGGGACACAATTTTTTAAAAGATTGTGGACCCGGTATATCCCTGACACCGTCTAATGAACTCGCCCCAAACCAACCGAAACCTACACAACACACCGGCAGCACACTTCGGCTCCCTTTTCATGACTATTCCCCATCCCACTGACAAGACATTCACAAACAGATACACACATCACAGCTCTCGCATTGGAGGATTATGGAGTCAACGCGAACTTAGTCATCCACCTGAGATGGTTGCCCAGGGGTGACAGCGTTTACATGTCACAGCTGAGGTGCGGGCAGCACACAGCGCTCCTGTCATACCAGCTTGGACTGGAGGAAACGTCCCTCCGATCTATGTTTGCGATGCCGGGGTTCGCCCGATACGGCCGAGCACGTCATGACGTCACAACCGGCATGCTCAGCCATAATATTACGTCGGTGCATGATCTGTGGGAACTCCCTCGAGACAGCATCGAATTCCTCAGGGGTGTAAGCCTAATACAAGATTCTGCACATGACGAAACATTCCCAGCATGCACATGTCATTGGGTATGCTGGGTTAAGCAGTAGCAACATCACCACCACCCTTCACTTTCTGTCATTACCCTCTCCTTATTTACCTCCTTTGCCATTAGTTCATAATTTTCTCTGACAATTTCCATCACCGTCCCAATAATCATTTGCACAACGGTCCTAATGTTGTTCTTTCGAGATTGACTATGGGCATTGATAGCTGGCGCAGCCAAATGGAACTGTTTTTTTTATATTTTTGCTTTTCTTGTGTGTCGAATTTCCTGCCATGCGTGGTATCTCTTTATTCGTTCTGGCGCTAAAGAAGTTCACCTCTAGAACGCTAGTAGCTCAACCTTTAAGCTGGTTATGTCACCGGATGTGCAGGTCTAACCATAAACTCCCATGATGAACCGATAAGTCAGTCATGTATCAGACGAATTAAGTCTGTTGCAGTCACTGATGCTTGTTGTTCCAACAGGCGGCTACGCCTCCTCCCACAGACAAGACCGAGGAGGGTGACGCTGCTAGCCCTGATGCCGCAACTGACGATGATGCACAGCAGAGCAACGGACCGACCGAGCAGCAACAAACCAAAGACCCCAACGATCAAGCCATGGACGTCGATTAAACCTGTCCTCGCTCTCTAAAGTTGAACACAGCCGATCGAGTACGAATTAGGCGTTGCCATCGTCGTGTTATCATCTTCCTCGTTGGACCGCATGCGAGACTTGTGAGGCTGATGATAAACTTAGTCCTGACGGTCACTTTAGGTAACCTTCAACTTGAGCATTTTTAAGCTCCATTAGTTCAGTTGTTCCTTAGGAGCACTCCTCTTTCTCACTCATTAACATGTATTAATATGGGATCACTTACTTCTCATCGGATATTGATATACTGAGGTACAGGTAGATAGAATTCATAAGTTGTTATATAAAAACCACTTGATACCGTTTTGACTCATGGTTCGCCGATGGAGGAGCATTTAGTTACCGAGAATATTTTCTTTATTTTAAAGGAAATTATTCTAATCATTTCCTCTGCAATGCATCTGGTCACGTTGAGTACTGATTGGGCTTAGAGCTGCCATCAAAGAAGAGAATAATGAATGTACTGCAGGGTAATATTAGTCAGTATAATTTCAATAATAGACGGCGTCTCTTCGACTCTCCAGCTTTTGTTTCGATCAAATTTGTTTGATTTGTTCGTTACCATCTTGAAAGTTAATTTAGTCGAGATCAAGTTCTTGATTTCCTCTTATTAGTCTGCACTACTGTTTTTCTTCTCGTTGTTGTGGTAACTATCGTTTCTTCCAGCCATAACATTTGATTTCAACCATTGTACTTTTTCTGTTTTTGTGAATGTATTAGCGTTAAGATGCGGTGTCAATTCGTTCGCTGGCGTCAATGTAATAAGTTTGCTACTAAAGTTGACCTCTGATTCCTTTACTTACGTATTGTACCTAGCTTTCTTCTTTATCAAATAGTTGAACTTTATTCGTGATTGTAAATAATAACGGCTCTAAGTAAGATGTTGGCATTGTGCTATCGTTGCACACCAGCTCAGCTCACACCTCGGAAACAGCAAGAATTGTCTGTGTGTTATGTTTCCTGCAATAGCCGAACAAATCAATCATCTGTCAGTAGTAAGGGAGTCATCTGTTTATCCTAAGGATTATATCGCTAGTACAGCATCTCTGGCTTATCATTCCACTCGTCTGCTTTGCCTTTAGAAAACTAAAATGAATCAATGTAATCAATATTTAACTTGGTATTCTTTATCCTGAACCAGCTTTAATGATGTTAGAAATTATTAGTGTTATTTCACCTGCTGAATGATGAAGAGTATAGTCGGCTGTAAACGAGGTGGTTTATTTACGATTTCCCCGATTTATAGAATAATCATTGTCAATCCTTATGACAGAATAGGAGAAATATTATTTCCCGATTAATGGAATGATCATTGCAAATCTTTATGACGACATGAGCAGAGAAATATTAGTCGTAAATTTTGGGTTCAGGGTTGAGAATTATTCGCCTTTAACTTTTGCGAGCGCCGTATTCAGTACTGTCTCCCACCAACAATTTGAGACGCGGTGATTATTCCAGTAGAGGTAGCTTTGCGCAGAGGCAGTATCGTAGAAACTTTTTTTTTTGCTGTATCAAAATAAGAGCCGGTCACCGCTCAAAGCCGAATATCGCTCCGAGACCGAATATCGTCTCGTAAAGGTTGAAGTTTTCAACTAAATTAGAGAGATCGACTATCCTCTCTTTAGAGCGAGAGCAATAAGGCACCTCAGAGGGATACCCCCTGGGGGTATCCCAGGCTCACCCGCCTTCCCGTGGAAGCTTTGCGCAGAGGCAGTATCGTAACCAATGAGTGACCAGTGAGTACGAAAACACCATCGCATACTGTTCTTCGCGTCTAAGCTCTAAAGTTTACAAGTTTCCAGGGTATATTGGGGTGGATGGATGATTATTCATTTATTCACTATTCATTTTATAGATCATTAACACTTTATTTTAGTATTTTATTATTTTAGTATTTCTTCTTGCTTGGGCTCTATTATATTTCTCTGCCCTTTTTTCATGGTGATAAATTTTGCATTGGTTATTTTTATTATATGCATCGAGGTTGGTTGAGAGAAGGTGACCCAGGGAGAGGAGGTCCTCGTGGGATCCGCGGGACTCGGGGACCCGGGGTTTCGGGAACCCTGGGACTTGGGAGACCAGGTGGATTTGGGGTGGTCCACTTGGATCTTTCTGGGGCCCTTAGGGACACCCTTGAGACCCTTTGAGAAACTGTGGGACCCTATAGAAGCCCCTCTGAATCCTGGAACCTCTGCTCCCCCCTCGCAGCGCTGGAAAACCCATTCCGAGAAAAACGTTTA
>SDVV010030461.1:0-11673 GCA_016164225.1 Gammarus roeselii
GTTGGTGGCCACTTCCAACACTCACTCCGGGAGGTGATCATTGTTGGTGGCCACTTCCAACACTCACTGCGGGAGGTGATCATTGTTGGTGGCCACTTCCAACACTCACTCCGGGAGGTGATCATTGTTGGTGGCCACTTCCAACACTCACTCCGGGAGGTGATCATTGTTGGTGGCCACTTCCAACACTCACTCCGGGAGGTGATCATTGTTGGTGGCCACTTCCAAGTTCTTCTTTCTCTGCTATGACTTTGCGTAGCAGTCCCTCAAATGCGGAATGCAAGACATTGCGCTGTAATTTTTGTATAGCGGCAGAGAAAACCAAACAACTGAGAGCACAAATCAGTCACGCCTTCGTTGGTTTATCCAAAACAGAGACAGTCTCATTCAACGGCTTATCCATAACAGACTCAGTCAACACGAAGACCCGATTGATAGCTGTTGAATTAAAATTGGAAAACGTGCTGAAACAATTTCACGAATTTAAAGATCTGATAAAGAGCGAATTAGCTGCTGTCAAAGAAACTGTCGAGGCCACCCAAAATCAAGTGAAAGAACTCCAAGTGCACCTAGACTCCGAATTCGCCAAGAATTTTTCTACTCTAGACGCTGGGACAAATGATCGTATTAAACCGACAGTAAACTCAGTCAAAGACAGCGAAGCCCTGTACTCAACTGTAGTTAGTAGGAGGCAGCCACGCTTTGACAATGCAACACACGTCGGACCACAATCTCACCACTTTCGACCCAATACACGTAACCGATTCCATGTATTGCCCGATGAAATGGACTCTCCGAATACAGAGGAAATTATTGTGATTGGTGATTACAATGTCACCTCTTTCAAATGAAATCAGCGAAAAGGGAGAATTCAACTGAAAATACTTGGCATAGACGATTTAAAACTTGACGAGGTCGCAGGCATAATCGCAAATGAAAGGATACATTCATCTAAGCGAATTATAATACAAGTCGGAGCTAAAGACGTTACGCAGACGGAATTGAAATAGAAAAGGTATGAAGCCACGCTAAACAACATCAAACCCTCACACGCGAACCTTCATGTCCCTGGCATCCTGCCCCATCCGAACCAAAGTAGATATAAGTTAAGCAAGATGATTTTACTTAACAATCGCTTAGCAACTTTCTGCAAAGCCCAGAAAATCTCTTTTTCGGATCATTGGGATACGATGATCGACCCAAAGTACTATAACTTTAATAGAATCACCAACAAGGCTCGCATTAACACGTATGGACTTGATACTATCGAAAACATCCTTAAAAACATCGGCGCTGGACTTGTCAACGACAATAAGTCAAAAAACGTAAGCGATATCATACCATTAAATCCACAAGCAGTACCCGACGAAACGACACAGCGACCTCCGCCCGTTTCAACACGAGATGCACAACAAATACAAGGGCCCATCAAAACACCACCACATGTCCTAGCAAAAAAGTTCCTGTCATCAATCCAGTCCGAGTTAGAGGCAGTAGTCGCAGCTCCGCCATATAACCCGTGTAATCGAAAGCGAAAGTCTTGGCTCCGACACAAGGCCTCAGAGTAGAAGCAAAATAAATCAAGCAAATCAAGTCAATGTGACTAATGGTACTCTCAAATGTTACTACGTAAACGCTAGAAGTCTCAGAGACAAAATCGAAGAATTAGGTATCCATGCGTTGAATGAAAGTATTGACCTGATAGCTATCACTGAATCGTGGATGAAATCGAGCACCAGGCATTATTTAGGCAAATTTACTCTTCCCGGTTACTCACTATTTCACAAAGATAGACAAGGCCGAGAGGGCGGAGGAGTGCTGTTTCTCGTAAAAAACACTCTGCAAATATTAGTAGTCACAATTCCGAACAACAGGCACGACATAGTATCAATCAAAGAAGTCGGCAAACATATAAAATGTCAAATCACTCTCGTCTATCGCCCCCCAAAAAACAAGGTTGCAGATGATTTCGATCTTTACAACGCCTTCGCCGATGTTGTCACAACACAACACAGTGTTGTGCTTGGCGACTTCAATATCCCTGACATTGATTGGGAATCAGACGAATGTACTGCCACCGGCCAACGTCTGATTGATTTTGCGGACGATAAGTTCATGACCCAAATGGTGAAGACACCTACAAGAGGTAGCAACATTCTTGATCTCCTATTTAGTGCAAGCGACTCTCATGTCACGAATGTCGAAGTAGGCGAACCGCTCGGAACTAGTGACCACAACTGTATCCTTTTTTTAATAGAGCTCGAATTGAAAATAACAACAAACTGCGAAAAAGTCCCTAACTTCAGATTAGCTAATTTTGATGGCTTAAGAGAGTCAATAACGTCAGCAAATAAACCCTCGGACAAGATGTCAATCAATCGTTTGACTATTTCTTGACTGCGCTTAAAAATATCGAACATGAGCATATCCCGCGCAAAAACAGGCG
Source organism: Gammarus roeselii (assembly GCA_016164225.1). Lineage (NCBI taxonomy): Eukaryota > Metazoa > Arthropoda > Malacostraca > Amphipoda > Gammaridae > Gammarus > Gammarus roeselii. The sequence goes on from SDVV010030461.1 coordinate 2,447, forward strand.
AACAACAGCCTATCAGCCCAAGTACTGGAAAGGAGAATTGCAGCGCCTTCATTCACAAAAGAAAGCAAAGCACTCAGCTAAACTGAAACATCCACACGACGACGTAATAAAAAATGAACTAGAAGCGGACGACACCAAAATGAGTGTTCTTCTTAACGAATACTTTTGCTCTGTATTTACGTCAGAGAATCAGGATATTCCTAATCCTGAGGATATCGTAGCGGCAAAACAAATTGAAGCCCTCACCACAGCGAACTTTTCCCCCGCCGAAGTTATTAAATATATAGATAAATTGAAAGTCACTAAATCTCCATGTCCAGACCAAATTCATCCTAGAATTCTAAAAGAGACTAAAAACGAAATCACCGAACATTTATCAAACATTTTCACCCAATCTCTCACAAATGGCCCCTGCCCCTCTAAATGGAAGGAAGCCAATGTTACCCCAATTTTTAAAAAGGGGATAAAAAGTGTCCCGGCAACTACCGTCCAATTATTCGCACCTCAGTCATTGGCAAGTTGATGGAAAGTTTGATAACTGATAAAATTACAGAATTCTTAGAATCAAACATATTGATTGGTGACTCCCAGCATGGTTTTAGGCACAACCGTTCCTGTTTTACAAATCTGCTACTCTTTTTCAGGAATATAATCGAAATCCACGACACAAAATCTCCAATCGATATAATTTACCTTGATTTTCAAAAGGCCTTTGACAAAGTCCCACACATGCGCCTAATTAGTAAATTGCACAGCATCGGTATTCGAGGCGAGCTTAACAGCTGGATAAAATGCTGGCGCACGGACAGACGGCAGCGAGTTGTACTTAACGGAGCTTCCTCCCCCTGGGGTAACGTTACAAGCGGCGTGCCTCAAGGATCCGTATTAGGGCCAGTTCTCATTATAATATTCATTAACGATCTTGAAAGCAACGTACTCTCAAACATTAGCAAGTTTGCAGACGATACAATGATAGGAGGAAAAGTGCAAACTGAACTAGAGTGTCAGCAGATCCAACTAGACTTGAACAAAATTGTCGAGTGGTCAGAAAAGTTCCAAATGAAATTTAATGTCGAGAAATGCAAAGTTATGCACATAGGTCTTCATAACCCCAAACTCGGATATTAAATGTCTGGAATACAACTCATTCCCGTCACCGAAGGGAGAGATTTAGGTGTCATCATTAGTAACGACTTAAAAAGCAGCAAGCAATGTAACGATGCTGCCAAGAGAGGCAACAAAATGCTAGGTATGATATCCCACACTATCTCTTACAAAAACCAGCATAGTATGCTCAAGTTATTTAATGCATTTGTTAGACTGCATCTCGACTATACCGTTCAATTATGGTCTCCATTCCTTAGAAAAGTGTTATTAAACTTGAGAAGGTTCAACGTAGAGCTACCAAACTCATCCCCTCGTTGCGGAATAAATCGTACGAAGACAGGCTTCGTGAACTCAATCTTAATTCACTAGAGAAACGTCGAGTCAGAGGCGACATGATAGATGGGTGGAAGATTATGAAGGGTAAGGAAAACGTCGACCGAGCGAGCCTTTTCACTCTAGATACAAACGGAGTGACTAGGAACAACGGATACAAAATCGTTGGGAAACGTTTCTCACTCGACATCACACGCAATTTATTCACGTATAGAGTTGTCGAAGAATGGAACAAACTTCCAGCGGAGGTTGTAAACAGCAATATAATCGAAACGTTTAAGTCGCCGCTAGATAAGTTCTACATAAATCACCGATAAATAGCTAAGCCGTTCCATTTTCTGTTGTTATAATAAAATAGAAATGGCACACGAAGCTCTCTTCGATGTTCTACTTCAGAACTAATCCTCTTGCTACCAAAAGGCAAATTAGTTTGGGCCAATTGGCCTCTTAGACGTTCTCCTCCAGAACTAACACTCTGACTACCAAAAGGCAACCTAGTTTGGGCCGATAGGCCTGTTGTTGTCTTCCTACACATGTAAACCCTTGTAAACACTCAGTGCGGGAGGTGATCATTGTTGGTTACCACTTCCAACACTCGCCGCGGGAGGAGATCATTGTTGGTGGCAACTTCCTGCACTCACCGCGGGAGGTGATCATTCTTGGTGGCCACTTCCAGCACTCACCGCAGAAGGAGATCATTGCTGGTGGCCACTTCCAGCACTCACCGCGGGATGGGATTATTCTTGATGGCCACTTCCAGCACTCACTGCGGGAGGTGATCATTGTTGGTGGCCACTTACAGCACTCACTGCGGGAGGTGATCATTGTCTGTGGCGACCGCTAGCGCACTGCGAGCAGCTACTCTGCAGACAGTGTTCAGCGCATCCCTAAAGTCATAAAGCCACTCTCAAAACATATCAACCTTTAAGACGCTTAGCTAGCCCCTCTAGTCTGCGACCCTTAGCCCTAACACATCATCTGCTCCAGTGTTCGACCATTAGCCCTAACACATAATCTGCTCCAGTATTCGACCATTAGCCCTAACACATCATCTGCTCCAGTGTTCGACCATTAGCCCTAACACATAATCTGCTCCAGTATTCGACCATTAGCCCTAACACATCATCTGCTCCAGTGTTCGACCATTAGTCCTTACACATAATATGCTCCAGTGTTCGACCATTAGCCCTAACATATCATCTGCTCCAGTGAGTGCAACTCTTAGCCCTAACACATCACCTGCTCCAGCCAGCGGCCGTTGGCTCCAACACATCTGCTTAGGAAATATTAAAACGACAATCAATCATCCAAATATTATCATGGCTTGACTAAAGAATGGTATTAGTAATATTACGATCTTAGGAGAAATCCTTCTGATCCTGTGACTTCGAGATCTGTTACGAAATTCATCATAAGATAAGCTACACGTATCATCACACTAATAGCGTATGACACCACGGGGGGCCTTCAAGAATTGATGAAAAAGAGAACCGTTTGGTTGAGTAACTTCTTGAGCAAACTATTGGGAATCTAGTATATTTGAAGCAATTCAAGTCTATATTCTTTGAATTATGAACGCTAAATTTTCTACTCAATTTTTCGCTGCGCACAAAAATAGCAGACCATGAACATTTTTTCCCCTAATTTGAAATTTGACATTGCCTTGACATGATCATTTGTACCGCATCGGTAACTACGTCATTTCGATTGCCCATTGCCTTCACATGATCATTTGAGCCGCATCGGTAACTACGTCATCTCGATTACCCATTGCCTTCACATGAGCATTTGAGCCGCACCGGTAACTACGTCATTTCGATTACCCATTGCCTTCACATGAGCATTTGAGCCGCATCGGTAGCTACGTCATTTCGATTTCCCATTGCCTTCACATGAGCATTTGAGCCGCATAGGTAACTACGTCATTTCGATTACCCATTGCCTTCACATGATCATTTGTGAAGGCCTGTGTGATATATGCCGTATAAGAAAACCAAATTTTGCCAGTAAATAATTGAGCCTGTCAGAATCTTTGAGTACTTTCGGCATTACGTTAAGGCCGAAAACATTCCGCAGACTTCTGATCAAATTTTGCGCTTGACTTGTTTCCATTTACAATCTTCTGTCGGACGAACTTTCAAGTTCTGCGCTCGTTGACTTTAAAAGTAGGCAGATAATATTAGCTTCGTAGAACATGTATAACTTAGTCATGTTATATTGAAAAACACATGTTTTCTGTCTTCAATGCGATATATGACACCCCGAATTGTTGCTCATATACCTACTGAACAGTAAACAATGGGCAGTCTTCCGGCTTGCTCACGCAATACTAACGTTTTTTGTTTCACACAGCTGTTCAAATTGTACCACCAAGTAAGGAACGTATCTAAAGAATGGAAATGGCAATTTATTAGCTGTTCTCGAGATCGCTTATGTGAACACAATAGAGTAGACAAGTGTTCCAAAGTCTATTCAATCTTAGTTCATCTTCAGCTGTAAACTTATGACGGAATGTCAAAAAAAATCAAATAAAAGTTCACTGAGAGACATAAGAAACAGTTACAACTCAAATTCAAACAACCAGTACGCCGCACTTCTTGGCAAGAAACATCTTGTTCATAGGTACTGTTTTCAGGGTTAACTCGTTGCTTAATAAGCATGTTAGCACAGGTACTTCTTAACTCATTAGCATTATAAATTAGTGCAATCATGGACCATGCCTTTTACGGGCTAAGCTGCTACAGCTGCTATGCATAGACTGCTGCAGCTGCTATGCATAGACTGCTGCAGCTGCTATGTAACTGCTGCACTCGTGCAGGTGTTGCCCTTGCTGTTGAAATCGTTTATCGGATATTGTTGATGAAATTATCGTTTCATTTCATGCTCTTTCTGCTTTAGGTGTTTATTTTCCGTGGTTAATGCTCGTACTGTCGCTACCAGGCGCGTTATCTGCGCGGCCAAAACTTTCCCAATGAGTGGGGGCAATTTTTTCCACACTTATCAAATAGACTTATGTAAAACCTGACCATCCAGATTTTCCTTGTGCTTTACGTCACTTTATCAGACTTAGAGGGTGGGCAACTGCCCCGTCGCCCTCCTCCCTGGCTTAGTTCTGGCACGCTACCCCTGTAATTGCTGTTCTTGCTGTTGTATCTACCTTCCTACAATGACATCACCAGATGGGCCGCTCTGCGACCAGAGCCAGAAGAGCGCTGTCTCTAGACTCATCGCGAGGCGTCTTTTGCTAAATTCAAACACATCTTGAACCTAGACGGTGTTGTACTGTCATCCAATACAAAGCAACAGTTACGTTTCATCTCGACATTTCATAGTGCAAGTATGCATCCTCTCACCGTCTACCTGAACCCCCTTCCTGCATACCGCGACCACCGTTTGGCTATACATGTGATGGTGAGGGTCAACTGAAGCATGCGAGGGGAATTCCAGCTAATCCAGCCATCCCAAAATCCTATATAAAGGGGACATCAGGTGTTAACTTCACTCCACCTCGACCCACAGCATCATGAGGGCCCTGCTAGCGGTGAGTGCTGGATACTCTCAGGAAACACTTCGGGAACGAAGGATTTTTTTACCTTGGAATAACATTTATAAGTAGTAGAAGATTAGGATTTGTTTTGTATGTTTCATTAATTGCATTACCTTTCGTGAATGGTTTGAAATATAATTAAGTACCGCGGTGATCAGAGCCGTCGTTCGAGCAGCCCCTATATAACTTCGTCGGAATGATGGTCTTCGTTTGAAAAATAAGCCATTGTCAATTATTCTTATGCTGCCTAAAGCCATTGATGACTATTTATCAAGCGTTTAACTGACTTAATCATGTAACGTTGATGGAGTGAGTGACGGGTCATTGGCAACAATTGGAAGTCTATTTGGGAGATCAGATTCACTTTAATCAATTCTAGGTTTCTTGGAAGTCTTTCGTGCACGCACGGGCTGAAATCAGAGCGTGATCGAGATCGTGATCGACGGTCGGTTATTTCATACAGTGACCAACTTAAATATTGATTGTTCACATTGGTTGGCCCTCATTGTATCTTTCAACTGCCACTCACCTACTGATTGGTTCGTATGTAATTATATTACAGTTATTCAACATTGTTTGATAAACAACTACCACAAGTTCTCAGAAAAAGATATGGGAAATCTTCGATCGTACATTCAGTGTTGTAAGGGACGGACGACACCTTCCCAGCTAAGAGGACGAGGTCTTGTAAGCTTTAAAATCACAGTTACTACAGAATCTGATCACTTGTATAATATTAGAAGTCAAGTATGTTCCATTACTACGGGTAAACGGCTCAAGCAGAAACCTTTAGCCAACGTTCGAAGCTCAAAGCTTTGGTTACCTGTTGCGTGTTATTATTGGTACAACTTCAGCACAAGCCTTGCAATAATACTTGACAGTATTCAGGAACTGGAACTGTAATATCGCCAATAAGAAATAATGCACAATCGGCTATCAGATACTGCTTTTGATTAGGAATATTATTAATTTTCTGTGTTTGTATTGCCGTTACCCTTCATTTTTTCGTGCAGATCGTTTTCTTCTCAGCCATGGTCCTGATTCTGGCAGCTCCGGCTCCAGAACCTCAGCGAGGTTTTGGAGGTGGTTTCGGAGGGCGAGGAGGCCGTGGGGGCTTCGGTGGTAGAGGTGGTTTCGGCCACGGAGGCTTTGGTGGAGGACACGGAGGTTTCGGTGGAGGACACGGAGGTTTCGGCGGAGGACACGGAGGCTTCAGAGGTGGTCACGGCGGTTTTGGAAATTTTGGACGCTTTGGAGGCTTTGGAGGCAACAGTCACGAAGGCTTCGGAGGCAACAGTCACGAATTCGGTTTCGGACGATAAATTTCGAGGACATTAAAACAGCATCAACAATCTTGGTCCTATAGGATCATGTGCATCTAGTACAGCAATGAGCCCAACTCCATCTCACGCGCCCTCATCTAGTACAGCAATGAGCCCAACTCCATCTCACGCGCCCTCATCTAGTACAGCAATGAGCCCAACTCCATCTCACGCGCCCTCATCTAATCACAAAACTTTCATGGAAACTTGCCCAAAAATATTTATGCTTATTAATTACTGAATGAATCCAACTCTGTCACAAAATGCTAAGAACTTTGAAGTAATCCCACAAGAATTTTTGGAACCTCATCAGTGAGAGTTACTACTCTTAATAGAAATATACCTTAGAGAAGCTGACCAGTGGATTGATATTATTTCTGTAGATGAATACTGATTATAAATGGTCGTCTAAAATTCCGAACGCGAACAAGATTATTTCAATTTGACATTTTGCTTTTCCTTGACCCCGCAAAAAAAAAATCAGCGGATGATATACTATTCGATGTAGGAACTTCAAAAATTAAACTGATTTCATGTTTGAATTTGACTCTTCCATGAAAATGTTACCAACGAAATATTTTCTGCCCATCTTCATAAATTTGCTGGTTTTTGATAAGCCGTGCATACCCTTCCTTGAACGATCATCTGAGACCAATGTGAGCACCAGTATTATTGATAAGAAAGAGTGTATCCAGGCAGCACAAGAGCAAATGGAAGCACTCTCTCCTTTATTGGAAGGGTGAGTCTATTAGTCATCCGCCTCTCACAATACAAATAAATGTTTCAGTCGTCTTTGTCTTTTTTTTGTCCCAAAATGCAATATTTGAGTATTATTATCACATATTCAATAGTGAGCAGCGGACTATCAACACGTACCGATTTAAAAGTGATCATTGTTGGTGGCCACTTCCAACACTCACTGCGGGAGGTGATCATTGTCGGTGGCCACCGCTAGCGCACTGCGAGCAGCTACTCTGCAGACAGTGTTCAGCGCATCCCTAAGGTCATAAAGCCACTCGCAGAATATATCAACCTTCAAGACGCATAGCGAGCCCCTCTAGTCTGCGACCCTTAGCCCAAACATATCATCTGCTCCAGCGTTCTACCATTAGCCCTATCACATAATCTGCTCCAATGTTCGACCATTAGCCCAAACCCATCATCTGCTTCAGTGTTCGACCATTAGCCCTAACACATAATTTGTTCCAGTGTTCGATCATTAGCCCTAACACATCATCTGCTCCAGTGTTCGACCATCAGCCCTAACACATAATCTGATCCAATGTTCGACCATTAGCCCAAACACATCATCTGCTCCAGTGTTCGACCATTAGCCCTAACACATCATCTGCACCAGGATTCGACCATTAGCCCTAACACATAATCTGCTCCAGTTTTCGAACATCAGTCCTAACACATCATCTGCTACAGTGTTCGACCATTAGCCCTAACGCATCATCTGCTCCAGTGTTCGACCATTAGCCCTAACACATCATCTGCTCCAGTGAGTGCAACTCTTAGCCCTAACACATCATCTGCTCCAGCCAGCGGCCCTTGGCTCTAACACATCTGCTTAGGAACTATAAAACGGACTGTTTTTACACATGTCCGACAATCCATCATCCAAATGTTATCATGGCGTGACTAAAAAATGTTAATTGTAACGATCTTAGAAGAAATCCTTCTGATCCTGTGACTTCGAGATCTGTTACTAAATTCATCATAAGAGAAGCTACACGCATCAACACACTAATAGAGTATGACCCCACAAGGGGCCTTCAAGAATTGATGGCGAAGAGAACTGTATGGTTAAGTAGCTTATTGTGCTAACTATTAGGAATCTATTATATTTGAAGCAATTCAAGTCTATATTCTTTGAATTATGAACGCTAAGTTTTCTACTCAATATTCGCTGTCCAGAAAAAAAGCAGACCATGAACATTTTTTCCCTTAATTTGAAATTTGACATTGCCTTCACATGATCACTTGAGCCGCATCGGTAACTACGTCATTTCGATTATCCACTGCCTTCACGAGATGAATTGAGCCGCATCGGTAACTACGTCATTTCGATTACCCATTGCCTTGACATGATTATTTAAGTCGCATCGGTAACTACGTCATTTCGATTACCCATTGCCATCGCATGATCATTTAAGCCGCATCGGTAACTACGTCATTTCGATTACCCATTGCTTTCACATGATCATTTAAGCCGCATCGGTAACTACGTAATTTCGATTACCCATTGCCTTCGCATGATCAATTGAGCCGTATCGGTAACTACGTCATTTCGATTACCCATTGCCTTCACATGATTACTTGAGCCGCACCGGTAACTACGTCATTTCGATTACCCATTGCCTTGACATGATTATTTGAGTCGCATCGGTAACTACGTCATTTCGATTACCCATTGCCTTCACATGATTTTTTGAGCCGCATCGGTAACTACGTCATTTTGATTACCCATTGCCTTCACATGATCATTTGAGCCGCATCGGTAACTACTACATTTCGATTACCCATTGCCTTCACATGATTATTTGAGCCGCATCGGTAACTACTTCATTTCGATTACCCATTGCCTTCACATGGTCATTTGAGCCGCATCGGTAACTACTACATTTCGATTACCCATTGCCTTCACATGATTATTTGAGCCGCATCGGTAACTACGTCATTTCGATTACCCATTGCCTTCACATGATCATTTGAGCTGCATCGGTAACTACGTCATCTCGATTACCCGTTGCCTACACATGATCATTTGAGCCGCATCGGTAACTACGTCATTTCGATTACCCATTGCCTTCACATGATCATTTGAGCCGCATCGGTAACTACTACATTTCGATTACCCATTGCCTTCACATGATTATTTGAGCCGCATCGGTAACTACGTCATTTCGATTACC